>JBCEWB010060527.1:0-13706 GCA_039654565.1 Peronia peronii
TACTTTCTCTAGGATTTTAGAAACAAAAGGTAAATTTGACACTGGGCGATAATTTTTGAGTTCATTGGGGTCTAGATTGAATTTTTTAAGTAATGGATGAATGATGGCCTCTTTTAAACATGATGGTAGAGTGCCACTAGCTAGCAATGTATTGGTAATGTTGATTATGAGGTCAGCAAGTAAATCAATCTTCTGTAACAAAATGGAGGTTGAAATGGGGTCAAGGGAACATGACTTTGGTGGGGATAATTCTGATTCATGGGTAAATTCACCTGGCCTAAGGCCTAAGGTAACCTTTTTTTCTCTCTTCTGGCTGTCATTTGCCTACTTTGCACTCTCTATAATTTTTTTTAGAATGACGATCTCAGATTTACTCATTATTTTTTCATGTGTATATTTTTGTTGAGCGAGATTAATATACAAAAGTGAATGTTTTCCTGACATTGAGATTTATTTACTCATGTGTATTGAATATGTATACTCATGAATAATTTCCTCATTCCAGCAAAAACTAATTTATACAAATACATGTACATGTATAGTAGAAAAAAAAACTTCAATATCTCGTCGCCCCAGAATTAAATTGTTCTATCTACATGTACTAGGTTTGGATGAGTAGTAGGCTACATTTTTTTTACCGAGAGAGCATCTTGGGAAGTCACCTTACTTCTCACTGGGACCTGCACCAAGAAGAAAAGTCCTACTGCTTGGCTTTACGTGACTTTGAGACAGACAGCTGAGCGAGACGGAGAAGGACCAGCCACAAGGCCTAGCCTAGGCTTAGTGATTCCCATCACATGCGGTAGAGCCATGGGGGGGCTCGCCTGATGTTACCATCCACTATTTTTCCTAACTGGCACTGCATTAATTTTTTTATTTATCTTGTGAGTGACAGAGAAAGCATGTGGGTGAGAGAAAGAGAGATACAGAGAGGGAGAAAGGGGGGGGGGGGGGGGGGGAAGGGAGAGAGGTTTCCAAAAGAAACTACATCTGAAAAAGGATCACTTCCTACATTTTTTTGTAATACAAATATTAACCTTGTTGGATAAAGAGTATGGGTTAGGGTCAGAGTTCTCATTTAAGAGCACAAAAGCCATTATCCAAAGAAATTCTCTTTTATAAGATTAGCTGCATTGTGTTGCATACGGAAGTGTTTGACAAAGAATACTTAGCTTTTAAAAGTGTCGCTTCATAGGAAAACTGGAAATTCAGTGGACCATAATGTGTTATTTATTTATGGACACATTAGTGCGATGGCGGCTACTTATCTGCAATCAAAATGTGGTATCAAAAAAACATTGCATCAAAAGTAGCACATGTATTCAGTTATCAAGATTAACAATTTTTTTTTTTTTTTTTTTTAAGTGTAGTAATGTCGACATGTTTCAAAATGTTACAAGCATATAAGTTTTTTGTCAGGTTCTACCCCCCCCCCCCCCCCCACCACCAAAAAAAAAATGGTTATTGATGTGTTGTCGACAGAAGTTAGTCATGTGGAATTACTTTGTAGATTTTAACCAACGTTGTAAAAGTTCTCCTCCGGCCCACAACAATCAAAGATATAAAAAACAAAAGTCCTTACTTTGAGCAGCCGGATGGCTTCCGTGTAGTTGTCCTCATGGCTGTAGAGTTTGACCAGGCAGTGGACAAAGTCCGGACTGGCCCGTAGCAGGGCGAAGTGGTCAGGGGACAGACTGTCCACAAAGTCTCGGAGTCCGCCAAAGTCTGACCGCTCCAACAACGCCTTGGCCAGCTTTGCGCCAGTCTGCAGGTGGTTCTGACTGAATTCGACCTGTAGCAGCCTTTTCCAGGTCGTTCTGAGGTCTTCCGCTGTCATGTCCGAAACCTAGACGTAGATCTAGACCACTGAGAAGCTGTCTGGATCAGTTCATTTAACATTGTTACAAAGTCTGCTTATGGTTAGTGTGGTAATAGAGTTCGTAAAAAAAAAGGAAAACAAATCTCTTTGTTTTTCATAAGATACCCGGAGATTTTAACTTGAAATTTTCCATAGATTCAGTCATTATAGATCCATGTTTTCCTATAGTTGTAGTTTGTTTTGTTTTTAATGTAAAAAAATTTAAATAATAGTAATAACAATTTAAGGTTTACCTTCGAATATTCCTGACTGTTAGCCCTAGAAGCGAGCATTGCAATTTGTGTTATGTCGTGGATCTAAGTCTTGCTGTTGTGGTCAGTAGTGCATAGTATTAATATTCATTCGAAAGTCTAACAAAGTCAGTATAAAATGTTGATAATTTAGAAATTCAGCCGGGTGAGGTGCGAGAATAGACAACTGGACGTATAAGAAAGATTCATATCTAAATCTGGTCCACAGATGAAATTTGTTGTCCTCGGAAAGACAGCTTTTGAAACGTATGGTGAAACTTTATGAAACTGGCCGTCATTCGCTGTACCCTGGTTTGATTGACTAATCCCCGCCCCTCGCCCAACGCTCCGTCCCCCACCCCTTCCCCCTCCCCTCCCCTCCGTGCCCCTCTCCTGCCAATTCACGCCAGAGGCCTCATTTCATCATAGCTTCACTGCTATCTTTAACCTTAAACGGACCACCAGCCGATCTGCTTAGGAAATTGTCCATTATACAAACCCCATCACTATGCATTGGAGAGGGGCCCGTTGCTATTTGGATGGCGTCTGCTCCGTGATTAACAAGGCAGGTCGTGGATTGCCGGATCGACTCGCGGATCCCGCCATGAGGGGATGGAGGGATACAGAGATTGAAATCCTTGCATGTTTTCAGTGACTAAACGGTCTTTTGGCTTCTTGGGTAGGGGAACCCGACGTCTAGCCTTCTCCAATAAGGGCGAATATATTTCGGAAGTCCCGTGTGTAAGTTACGCACGTTAAAGAAACATTAAAAATCGATGAAGAGTAGGCAGAATGCCGCTGTCCGGGCAAAATTTCCAGTTTCCATATTTTTACGCACAAAAATTATCACCTAAGAGAAAAAAAATGCATTGGAGTCATGTTCCCATTTTGTACTTTAGGTAGAAAAGTACGGACATATACCGGAACTGCCTTGAGGTCGAGACTGGCATTAGTTGAACATGGCTGAATATATTTATACAGGGTCTGGACACAGAGCCAGATACATGTTTCAATAAAAAAAAAGTACGAACAATGTTTTATTTAATTGAAATATGAATAGATAAAACGTTCAATGTGATTTCCACCACTGAGATCATTTCTCCTTTCGACAACCTCATATTTAATCGGGGGGGGGGGGGCGACTTAGAATCCGTGATCATGTCCTGTAGAAAGCTTAGTTCCATGAGTTTTTCTTGATGCTTTGAGAGTTAATTAAAGTATGTTTAAAAAAAAAAAATATTGCATTTCATTAGGAAAATTTCTGTCCACCAACAGCGCTTTAAAAAAAAAAAAAAAAACCCAGAAGGTCGATGAGTACGACTGAGTGAGGAATAGGCGGAGACAGACTTCGGGGCAGACGATGGACGTCCGAGTGGCGCCTGTCTGGTCCAACAGCCCGCAGGGCATGTCAAACTGTCATGTTTAGACCTATTTCATTTTTCTGGGGGAAGGGAAGAAGAAGATGGTAACTTGTAAGGAAAACGATTTTATTTTTCAGCATCCCTTGTTCTTTTTATCCGTATCAGTGACTATCAGCCAAATATCTGCGAATTTACTACTGGTTTTTTAAAATTTTTATTTAAATTTGTTTGTTTATTTATTTATTATTTACATTATGGTTATTATCTGTTACCTTGTTGTTTGTTTTTCGTTAAAAAAATAAACGGAGGAGACAGATAAATTTAGTTAGGGCAGTTGTGTGATTGAACAAAGGTGAGGAAGGGATCGGGGACAGATTAAAGAGTCATTTGTTATGTAAATAATATGGTCAGGAGGAAGACAAGATTATTTATTTCATTTAAGTGCATTACTTATTATGATCACACTTTCCCTGATTCTCTCCGACCAGTTTCCTCTTATTTCGTCAGAATTTTTTGTTTCATCTCGTTCAATACCTTGTCCAATCTCAAATGCCTTATATGTCACATCCTTTAACCCATAGCTCTACTGTAATTTATAAACTGTTTTGTCTGATGCGCACTTTCGTTGTCAATAACGCTTTGTTTGTGTTATTGTCTGTTTGTTTGTTTGGATTTTTGTTGTTGTTGTTGTTTGTTGTTTGGTTTTGATTTTCTTTTGTGTTGTTTTGCTTTTGTAGTTCTTGCCTTATTTTTGCAATGAGCACATTAAATGCTTTAGGTGCCCAGATAACCACCCCCCAGGAGGTTGAAATCCGTAAAGAGAATGTAATGCTTTTATGTGTTATCCAAGTCAGCTGAGTTAGATGTGTTGAATTACTAACTTCTAAAGAAAACAAGACCGGAGATATTTTTATGGTTGTTGTCATATACAGTATTGTTTATTGCACAGTAGTTGAACGACAATCATTCAAAACATGAAATTCAATATGAAGGATGATGTTTCAATATACATCAAATTCTTAGACATTGATGTCATAGTAACAATAAATGACTTAATACATTCCTCTTACTTTTAGACAAATCCAGACAAAAATATGAAATAAAATAAAAGAATGATGAAAATAATAATAATAATAATAATATAATAATAAATAAACAAATAAGTAAATAACAAGGTTTAGAGAAGAACAAGGGTAAGAATATTTGAAAGAGTGTGGTGAAATGATGTGCATTATAGTTCATCAGATTCAAATTACAATAGTTACATTTAACGAGTGAGCATTGACAACGACAGCAGTAAAGATTGACTAACGATGCAATTATGGTAATGAGCGTTTAGGAAACGACAATATTTTAGCACGTTATTTATTTATTTATTTATTATTTATTTTCTTGTTTGAACTTCTATTCCCCTCAACCTCTTTTTCTCAGTATTCTCCAGAATGATTTTCCATTCAAGAATTTTCCCAGGGGGTAACATTCTCACGAATAAGTTGTTGTTGTTGTTAAATAGTCGAGTAGGTAGTATGACTGCTATGTCTGTGATATCGTGTGTTTCGCGATCAGAATCGATCTACGACAAAATGTTCTGTGAAAATAACAATGTGTATAGTTTCACGGAGATAAAGTATTAGATGTGTGCTGGTTCCACCGGGCTAGTATTTGAAATCGTCGTCAGTGTTGATCAGCCGTTGCTGGGGCACCACTTTGAACACGTGATAAATCCGTGTGGCAATGAACCCTAGAAGAAGCCCCAGCGCGAGCGTTCCCATCATGCCTCCAATCAGTGCAGCTGGAGAAAAAAAAAAAAAAAGATGGACCAGACAGTTGAAAAACAATAGCAATAAATTACTAATTTTCAGCACTGCTCCACGATAATGGCATAAAATAATACAGTATTGCACACATGTCAAAATACAACAGATGTCACATGGTATTCCTGAGCATGAGAGCTATCACATAATATGATTGAAAAGAGAAATGCCCTAAAGGAATTCCAAATCTATACTATAAATCTGCAACAAAACCCATAAAAGGCTTATGAACTCGGAAACTACAGAACGCATCCATCTGAAATTTGGCACACCGAATTGTTGCATATAGATCTGTGTTTCTACTTATATATAAAGCCGAAGAAAACTTACTATGTTTGACGTTATTCTAAAAAGGCGCAAATAATTGAATAGTAAACTCGCGAGAGTGTTTGATTCGAATTGTACGTTCGATAGAATGACGCGTTCAGAACATCAAACACGTTTTCGTTGAGTAATATTTAATCACCCAAAATAACAACGTCGAGGTGCAGGCTTGCCATACACTTTGAGTCGCAGGACTGTATCGGTTTGCACTAAATTTTTTAAAATTTCCCACGAAGACCATGGGTTCTTTTCCAGTAATGCAAAAGAATCATAACACCACATGCACAATTAATGTGCTAGTTCATGTAAACAGTTTTGTCTCAGCATCTCAAAAGTGTTGATAATGATTTATGCCCTTATCTTATAGCAGTGACGATCTACATGGAATTGTGAAAAAATGTACATTCTGTTCATTCTGATAATTCTATTTGGCCGTCAATGTGCCATTGTTTCTATCAAAATTATCAAACATGATTGTTTTTGCTTTTCTAGTGGAGATTATCTCGACGGGTTTTTGTTAAAAAAAGAAATATATGTTTTTCAAAAAAAAATTCCTTTAAAAGAAAAAAAGTGGCGGCATAGAGAAAGAAGAGAACAACAAGAGATGAGACTGCTGAGTTTGTCCACGGCTACAGATAAAGAGACTGTATTGTCCGGTTTATGTCTGCTTTTTTAGAAAACGAATGTCATTATTGGTGCTATGGCTATGGTTATGGCCGTCGAGAAAATAAAATAATGAAAAATGGGATGAAAGCGAGTGAGAGATAGAAAATAGAGAAGGTTTCTGCCTAGGTAAATTTTGCGTCATTCTCAATAATATTTCAAGGGTAACCTACCTGTGTCACAAACAGACAGACAGATAGACAGACAAACAAACAGGCAGATAGACTGACAGATAGAAAGATAATATTACATTATAATACCAACACCAATGCCCTCCCACAGATAAACAGGCGAATTAATGAATCACAACGGCAGTGGTAACTTAACAAAACCACAAACAGATAGGCATGCCGACAAACAGACCGATAGATAGACACGGGTAACAAATGACAATGTGCGTATCATAGAGAGATATGCAGACAGACAAAAACAGACAATAGACAGGCATGCAGACAGACAAATTGGCAGATAGACACAAAGCAGACAAACAGATTGTTAGGCAGACGGACAGACCTACAAATAGATACATCATGACAGCCAAGACGACGTACCTATAGTGAAATCATCCGATGTCTTGCTCGACCTCCCTGAAGATTTATCGCAGTTGGCAGGACTCGGCGTTCCTGGTGACTTCGGACAATCTCGGGCACAGTCGCACGTCACGTGATAAGTCGGACAAGATCGCGGGATCGCTGGCGGCTTATTTGGTGTAACGGTTCTACTAGTCGCTGTTTTGATAGTTGTAGATGTCGTTGTTGAAGATTTCATCGTCGATCGCGTGGAAGAAGATTTTGAAGATGTTCTGGCTGTCCAAGGCGATGGTGTTAAAGGTTGGAAAGATGTGGAAGAAGGTGCCTGTGTCGAGGTAGTTTGTCTGGGTGGAATGGGCGGAGCCAGAGTGGTGGTGGGGGAGGTGGGGACGGGCGTGGTGAAGTCTGTGCTGAAGTTCAGCTGCAGGATGCGGTAGGGAGTCAATGTGATCGCCTAAAGGAAAAGTAAGATAAGCAAGAGTCATGAGATTATTTATGCAATCGTTCGATTTTTTTTTTTTAAAGTCGAGTCCAGTTCTATAAACTATCACTATGAAATCTGTACTGAAGTTCGCTGGATCTAGTCAAGTTGTCTGTCAATCCATCCATCCATCCTCAATTCATCCATTTATAATACTGAATATTCATTCATTCATCATTGATTCATTTATTCATTCATTCATTCAATCAGAGTCATACCCCTGCTTTTCATTCAAGCGGCTATTTTATTTTATAAATAACTTCCCTTGTCAATTCTTGTTGGTATAAAACACAGTGCCTCACATCTAATTAGATCCATACATGTGTTTCACATCGTTAATAAACCACTGTCAGATTGTTAAAGATTTTGAGCGTCTAATAGGCAGCAGCTTTTTTGTATGCTTCCCCCATAGCACAGAAAATCTGTGAGTTTCGCCAATGGGTCTGTCGGAGTGAAAATACATGTAGATTGTAAAGAGCTTAGAGTCTATTCTGTACGAGAATAAATTCTATGTAATGTTCTTGTCATTAATATTACGCTTATTATTACTATCGTTATTAGAGTCTGTACTGTACGGGAATAAGTTCTATACATAACGTTCTCGGTTATTAATATTATTATTATTATTATCGGTATTATTACTGTTATTATTATTATTATCATTATTATTATATTATTATTATCCTTGTTGTTATTGATATTATTATTATTAACATTACCATTACTATTATTATTGTATATTATTATGATTGTTCTTATTATATCATTACTGTTATCATGATTATCATTATTATTTTTATCATTATTATCATTTTACGTGTATTATTACATGTATACATGTATGTTACCTGATTCTGCGAGTTAAGGATGAGGAACTCCTCTTGCCGTCGGACGCTACCCTGCAGGAAGTGAAAGGCTTCTAACAGCTCGTGTTGTTGGGGGTGAGGCAGGTCGGTGTTGTCGATGGCCGACCGGTCTATTAAGGTGGCGTAGACATACAGGTTCCCTTGGCCGTCTCTGTCGATCTGACACAAAAGATGACACGAGGCTGAGATAAGGAAGGCACGACTGACTTGGCGCAAAATCGAAGAGAAAGTACGGGTCAAAGGACAGCTTAACCTTTTCATGCCATTGTATTATTAGATATCATGTCTATTTGATGACTCTAACAGCTGCAAACTTTTGAGGCTGAATATATATATATATATATATATATATACTCTACGTAGCAATAATAGATTTGTTCCGACCAAATGAACAGCTGAAAATCCCTGTCTACTTTTAGCAGTGGGGTACAGATACCCTAAACTGTTCATTACCTTTGACATGTTACTTCTGTATAAGTCTTTCAACCTCTTGGCGGAGGTTATCTCGTCTTTGACATGAAAAAAAAAAATGTACGGGACCGGTGACAATTGTTCTCGGATCTCGTGGTAGAGCGATAACACACATAAGTGAGTGTTCTATTTTTAGGATTTCCATGGGATTTCCAGGTCTGTGCTTAGTCGAATATGAACTTTTCTGTTAAGCCATCAATGCGCTATTAATAATACATATACCAGAAAGAGACAACTACGTGAACACAGAAAGATGGTGGCAGTGAAAGAGTTAAGGATCATTCGCAGAGAATCTATGCTCCATTAAGGGTTAAAAGTCTGATGGTGAGGAGTTTGGAGGAAGAGGGGGACTTTGTAAAATAAAAATATACTGTTTGTTACATGTACTTTTGAATAAAAGTATGCAGCAAGGGATTAAATGTCTATCTAGTTCCATTGGTGTGGGCGAATATATCAGAAAGATGATCTTACCTACCTTCCATAGACCGATTTTCTGGCTCCATCTGGATAAAGAATTATAGGCTAACGTGTTCCATAAATGAAGGAGAAAATAATAGAAATGTCACCTTACCTGCATTCCATAGACTCGGTTTTCTGCTCCAATCAGCCTGGAAAAAATCTCGATCATTCTGTCTCTGAGTAGGAGGGGCGTCACCGTGCTGAATAGGGCGGGATCTTTCACTGTGGATGGATGGATGGATGGATGAGTGGATGGATGGATGGATGGATGGATAGATAGATGGATGGATGGATAACTATAATATGAATAATTTAACTGTCACCCATTTTGGTTAACCCATTTTCTGCTAGCATCCTATATGTGGGGTCCCTGCTGTAAACCCCTACCAAGAGGTGTTGCTCATCAATATGTGTCAAAACAATAGTTTCGAAGCTATATACACGAAGAGCTTATTTACTTGTTATAGCTTTTTATCCACTTGGTGTATATGATTTAAAGGTGACTGTCTCTCCGTACGGTGATGACAAATATAAAAATATGGATGGAAATGGGTTAAACGAAACTTATCCTCATCTCTCTCTCTCTCTCTCTCTCTCTCTCTCTCTCTCTCTCTCTCTCTCTCTCTGGGTATCCGGTGTCAACTTTCATTTTTAACTTAAATATTACATTGCCATGGTTACCTTTGACCTGCATCACGAAGTGGATCTTCTCCTTGTAGCTGTAGCACAGAGAGATATCGAAGCTGTCGTAGTCTGGCGCCACATTCCGGAACTCCATGATGTTGTAGATAATGGGATTGCTATTTTGGCTCTGTCGGGGCACGGATAAACAAACAACAAACACACAAATAAAGAGAGGAAATACATGGAACCAAGTCGATTGTTTCCCTTTTTTTTATGTCATACATCTTGCAATATTTTCAAGGACCAACCTTGTACTGTTTACACGTTCAATGTCCCAGAACAAGCAAACAAGCAAACAAAAACAAAACAAATTAAAATGTGTCGACAGCCTGTGTCGATACCAAACATAGGGGGTGTAAAAAAAAACAAAACAATTTGTTCCCGATTTGAATCTGATCACGTAGTTCCGCTTTATATTTTAACTCTTTCCCGCGGGGAGCCGGGGTATATAAGTAGGTTCTCTGTTCCCACCTGCAGACGGTGGAAGTCCGCCGTCGGTGGGATGTCTCCCAAGGAATGCCATCCTCGACGTTCCAGGGGTGACATCTCTTCTCTCTCCTTGCTCCTGACTTCTGGATTTTGCTAAAAAAAAAATGCGATTTTGGGTCTGTTTTCTCTTAAAAGCTCTACCTTTTCTGCGTATAAAAATGGTAGCAAAAAGTGGATATGTCCATTCTAACGTGTTTGACCAATGGTCATTCAACGTTAGGCCTAGTCTACTGTCAACCAGGATTTGGCTCCACTTGGCTGCTCCATGCAGTCGCAGATCATCACTATTTGATTATATGTAGGCAAAGAGTGCATAAAACTCTTGATTATGACCTCATCTAGCAAAATCGTGAACTCGTGCCATAGATGGACATGCTAAAATGCTAATTTAGCATAATAGGAAGAAGGGCACCATGAAAAAATACGCGTTCCTATCAATCTAGATCTGTATTATAAAAAAAAAAAAAAAAAAAAACCTTTGTCTTCTGACTACACAGTTGTGTATAACCAGAAATCTCACTCTATTATTATTTGAGCATTATACGATTGAACTGTTTGAATTTGGGGATCAAATTTTTAAAACCTTATTTTGTTGGATAGAGCGTGTTGACTCCAAGGTGACGAATTATGAAAGCCAGACAGGCAGACAGACACACGGGCACACGCATGTGCCAACAGTTTTACCTTCCACAGCTCCATCCTGACCAGAGCGCCGGACTCAACCACATCGCCTGTCTCAATGGCCCACCGTCTCTGTATAGAAGAGCACCACTAAATGATGGCGGCGATAATATCATTGAAACTGGACAGTCAGTGGTACGTTGCGCACTTTTCCTCTTTCGCTCTCTCTGTCTATCTGTCCATCTGTCTGTCCATGTTTCTATTTGTCTGTCTGTCTGTCTGTCTGTCTATCTATGTAGCAACGTCTGTCGATTTGTCCATATGTTTGTCGATCTGCCTGCCTGTCTGTCGATGTATCTGTCTGCTGTCGATCTCACTCTCTAGGATTCTCTCTTCCTCTCTTTTTCTTTCTGTCATTTTGTTTGACTTTCTCTCTTTCTGTAACTCTATCTTCCCACTTTCTCAACCACCCTGTCTCTTCCATGTTCTCACTTTCAGTACAAATTCTTTCCTCCACCATCTCATACAACCAATCACTCATTGCTTCCCATTCTTTTTCTTTCTCACTCTGTCTCAAACTCTCTCTCTCCTTCTGTCCGGCTGCTGTTCCTTCATTCTCACATACTCTCTCCCTCTCCCATTATCAGCCTTCCCCTTTCCCTTCCTCTTTCTTTTCTCCCTCTTCCTATCTCTGTCCATCTTTGAATACCTTTCTTATTCCTACCATCCTTCTCTTTTTCTCTCCAAGATTGTCTCCTTCTCCACCCTTTATCCACATCCCATCTCCCTCTTCTGCTCCTTCCTTCCTCCTTCCCATCCTCACCCTTCCTTTCCTCCTTCCTTCCCTCCTCCTTCATACCTCCCTCCTTCCTTTTCTCCTTCTTTCCTTCCCTTCCTCCCTCTCTCCATGTCCCCTTCCTACCTTTCCTCCCTCAATCCTTTCATTCCCTCTTGCACTTCCTCCCTCCTTCCTTCCCTCCCTCCCTTCCTCCCTCTCTCCATTTCCCCTTCCTGTCTTTCCTCCCTCAACCCTCTCATTCCCTCTTGCACTCCCTCCCTCCTTCCTTTCCTCCCTCCCTTCTCCTCCCTCTGTCCTCCTTCCCTCTCAACCTCTCCAGACCTTCCTTCCTCCTTCTCTCCCTCCCTCTCTCCCTCCCTTTCTGCCTTCTTCCCTCCCTCCCTTCCTCCCAGAAGGGATTCTTTCTTCCTGCTTTTCCTCCCTCCCTCCTCTCCTAACCTCCACCAGGAACTTGAAAGACGTGTATAGAACGTAACATCGCTTCTTCCCTTCTTCCCTCCCTCTTCATATATACATCTCATCGTCAAAAAGACATATTATACAACAAAATCCTAACTAGCTCCAACTCATCGAGAATTATCATTTCCCCACCTTACCTTCGAGAAGTACCACTGAACTGTGAAGTTTCGCAAGGTGTCGGGGTCCAGATAAGTACCCACGTAAACATCACAGGTCACACTGCGTAGAGTTTTCTGCAAACAGACAACTTTGAACATTTTGACATTTGAACCCTGTGTTGAGAAAATTGCTGTCGTATGGAGTTAAGACATTTTCAGTGGAAATAAATACGTTCCTGAATACTGTATTGACAACTGCCTAAATTCATTCGTCGTAAATTTTTCACTAAAAATAGTTTGGCTTTGAAACGTCGAGTTGCAATTTTCCCTGTGTGTGTGGCACTCAAGATAACTTGGCACTCAAAGGTCCATATGAAGTAACAGTTTAAAATGTTGGCCTAGGAAACTTTGTGTTTGTGTTGAGAAAGACAGACAAACTGACACATACACAGACACACGCATACAAGTCATACACAAAATGTTGTTTATGGTCATGGTATACAGCTTTTTCCTTCCTCTTTGCATCAACACCACTATAAATATTTTCTTACTTGTAGAACTAGTCTAGATATAGAATGTTCCATAAATAATTTAATAGTCGAAGGAATGTACTATTTTTATTTATTTATTTTTTTTCAGTCAGTGGAAAAAGTAGAATAGTTACTATTTCAAGAGCAGTCTTGAGCTAGGATCTCTGTGATTTCAGTTGATTTAAAACCGTCACTAATTTTGACACAGAAGATGAAACTAAAGTTGTCTTGAAAACAAAAATAAAAGTGTGAATTAATTTTAAGAGTGTTTCACAGGTAATATGGAACGTTAATTAAATATGCTCTGGTAGATAAAACTTTAAAGTAAATGAACAAATAAATAATAAATCTCTAGTTATTTATTCTTTCTATTTATTTGTTTATTTATTTATTTGTTTATTTATTTATTTATTTATTTATATCAAGAAATAAAAATAAATGAATGAATAAATAATAAAGAAATAAAGAAATGAAAAACGCGTATTCCTGCCTGCAATATATCATACCGTTGAACGTGCTCCGAAGCATCAAACAGGCAAAACAAACAACAACAAAAAAGCACACAAACAACAAACAAATAAACAAACAAAAACCAAGTTCTTGCCTGCCCCAAGTATTGCATGTGGGTCCCGTGTTTGTGAAAGTAGACGTTGGCTCTGGCCATCTGGAACCTTCTGGACAGTGGCGGCTCTTCAGGAACTGGGGATGTGAACTCGTCCCCGAGAGTGATGGGAGCAGCCCTCTCGCAGCTCAACAGGTGTCGATCTATCTTGTACCTCACACCTGGTGTTGGAGGAGTGATCCTTGCTCATAATAGCTCATCTTACCTTTGAGTTTGACATCTTACCTGATCTATATCGACCACTCTTTGATTTTATCTATCTATCTATCTATCTATCTATCTATCTATCTATCTATCTATCTATCTATCTATCTATCTATCTATCT
>JBCEWB010060538.1:0-13706 GCA_039654565.1 Peronia peronii
GGGGGGAGAGTTGCGGGTTCGGAGAGTGATTTTCCTTATTGCTTGAACTAGAATTCTTTAGCTTTAATTTGGGATTAAGCATATTCAAGTTAGAGGAAAAGTATGGATTTTTTTGTTTTGTTTTGTGCTTGGTTGCCATGACAGGACGGCTATTTTGGAATTTGTGTCTCATAGATTTTTTTTCAAAAGCCTAAGGCTCTTAAGAGTATTGAATGTAATCGTTTGAAATTTCGCATACTAATATAGGCCTAATAATAGAATAGCTCAACTATATGAAAAATAACATATTATACTTGTTTCTTCTTTATGTGTCACACACATAAATTTTGAAAAAATATGTGTGATGACGGATGTGTATATTTCTCAATTTTCCATCAAACATACAATTTCCCTTCAAAAAACATGAACAAAATTCGGGGAAAAAAGGCCGATGCACAATATTGAAACACATGTTTTGGGGAATATATATTCAAGATTTGAAGTTAATTGTTTCAGAAATAAAAAACTAGGGAAAAGGTGGAAAAAAAAAAATGTACATTTTGAGAGATCGCAATTTAATTTTCATAACCTTGTTACACAGTCGCGCAGTGGTGCCTTACTGGTGCCGTTTTGTGGCATAAAGCTGATACTTCTGTCCCCAGCGTTGTTTTTCTCATATTAAAAGAGATCAAACTGTTAAAAAAAAAAGAAAAAAAAAAAAAAAAAATTTTGACATTTTTATAAAAAAGCCCAATTTTCAGGACTTACACCCCCACTTAATGGAAATACGAAGTTAGTAACTAAAAATTCTAATCTATCACTTATGAGAAACTGATGTCAATGGGACAATGTTTATGGGATTTTCATTTGACAGCAAAGAAAATGGTTTTATTGAGCAGTAAGGGCTGATGGGAGTAGTGGAAAGGGGGACGGGTAAATTGCCGCAAAATTGCATGAGCTGATTGCAGTCTTACATGTATACAGAATTTATTTTTTATACACTTAGAATTTACCATATTCAGAAAAAATGGTGCTCTGAAATAAAATTTTGTTTTTTGTATACAAAAGCAAAAACTTTCAACATCACTGTAATTTTAAACAATACTACTTAATTATTGACTGTTGGACTTTGCTGTATATGTAATGACTTTTTTCTTCTGCACTGTCTAATTAAAGAAAAGAGAAAAGGTGAAAGAGAAGAAAAAAGCTACGCCACTGGCAGAATATCATCCTCAATACATAGCATCCACACCTCATATTTATGAAACCATTCAAAAACACACATTCATACACACAAAAATATATGTCTCACAACCAAACAAAATGAGACGTATGTCAATTTTTCACCAAATGGGGTTTTTGGTATCACGTAAAAGCTTATGTCATGCCCCTTTCGTGTGGTGAAAAAAGTTCTGAGCTAGCTTTATTCTAGCCAGAGATACTGCAGTTTAAAGAGACAAAGGGGACCCCGCAGCAATGACGGAAATTCTGAGAAAATCGATTGTAAATGAACAAGTGAACACATAAATCTACATACCTACCTCACAAAAACCCAACTTTAATGAAGAAGCATTTATAAATTGAGTGTAAAACTAATACAGTGGTCTCCGCCTAAGAACACGGTCGTCTGGAGACCAAAAAAGCGGGCTCTTAGGCAGACGGATTCTTAGGTGGATTGAAAAGTTATGCAACCTGTCTGACCACAGATTGTCTTCACTACTATGATTAGTTGATCGTTACCCTTAGTTAAAGATTTATCTATGCGAATAAATACAGCCTTCTTCCCTGTGGGTGTTATAATTAGATACAGCAATTCCTGATCTTTTTTAGCATATAATTACATCAATACTGCCCAGTGTTTAAATGCCGTGTGAGTTTTCACATAACGGTATCATTGTTGATGTTGCTATGCTACCCCACGGATAATCGCACGAGTGACTCAATTGTTTACAGGCCGACCGAGGTAGCAGAACAGCTGACCAGCTAGGAGGCTAAACTTACTCCTCCTGTTCCATAAAGCCAATCACAGGTGCTATCCCACATGTTGTCAAACAAAGAAATTGTTACGTATTAGTCAACAACGTGGCCTGATTATGCAGTCATACAGCAACCACCACTTCCATTCCTTTGTCTACCTGTTCTCTCCACTCCTGTCCCCATTTTACTACACATCTAGCACTGTGCTTTCTCTCAAGTGGACAGTATGATGTAGAATTATACAATAAGTACTTGGGTGTCTCGGCCTGAGACCGGGCTCTTAGGCGGATTTTTTTATTTGGGAGCGCCCGGAACGCGTTCTTAGAGGGACAAATTATAGAGGAAAAATTCCATTTCGCAGCAGAGGCGGGTTCTTAGGTGGACCGGGCTATTAGGCGGAGACCACAGTATTATCTTGTTCAGAAATGAATGCACTTTCGATTTCTCCAATAAAAAAAATTTGATATCTGACCCCCCTCATCATATTCAAAGCCCGACTTCTCAGTTCTAGCCGAGCGACTTACGTCTTATTTCGACTGGCCACAAGACATATAATAACACATGTAATATTATGATATGACATGCACACTGCAGAATCACGAAGCAGGTGAAAGGCACATAAAAAACAACTCTTAACTCCAACATAGTACAGAATATATTACATTATTTATATAAAATTCAAGAAGCAACAAGTATTTGGAAAATATAAATCAGAAACATTTTTCTACAAAATACAACAGCTTTCAAGTACATATTTCATCATTACATTCATTCTTGCTTTTTTATTAGAGCGACATAGATTTTAGACAGAGGAAGAGCAAGTTAAATTTGTTCATTCACAGCAATTTAAGCAAGCTGATTATCATTTCCATGTATAAAGGCAAACTTTTGTACAAAGATATCAACATGCATTTATTATCCTGACATATTCACAAAGCATAAAATTGTTCTGAATCATTATATGCTAGTGTTCAAAATGAAACAAAAACCAAAGCCCATGCAATGCAAAAATCACCTTTAGCTGTCTTATGCTACTGATCCCCTATTCGCAAGAGATCACCCATTACGTAGCAGAGACTATAGTGGTGATATCAGTAGAATGTAAGTCAACACAAAAGAAGTAAATCAAACGAGAATCAGAAAAATTGTTTCTCTTAATCTGGACGGCATTGAACGGTATATAAAAAAAATACTTGAACACAAAAAAAAATGTAAAAAAAAAAAAGAAAAAGAGATTCAACTGCACAGAAATATAAATCTACCAAGTCTGCGTCTAAATTCTTCATAATTTATGAAAACATATTTCAGCTGATGAAAGGTAAGAACATTACAAAATCATTTACAAAACAATCCTAAACTGACAAAAAGACAAGACAGAGAGACAACTGATTGTAAAGATAAGACAAAGTCACAGCTCTCATGGTCAATTAACTCACTTGGACATACACCAAGTTTTCAGATCATAATTATCCAAACTTACAACAAACATTTCAGATTTAAACATAAACAAATTTATGAGAACATGCTCTTAGTTCTGTCTATTTTCTTCTGAAGCATGGCAATTTTGGCATCCAGTGTCGCAATGCCACAAGTGAATGGATCTTCATCTAGGCTGTTCTGCTGATAGTTGTTTTGCGAGTTGACATCCGAGTCGGAGATGGAGCTCAGAGACGCTGACAACTCAGTGCCCTGGAAGAAATCACGCTGAGTCAAATTTTCAGTATCACTTCCCCTTGTAGCTCTTCTGGACACAGAGATATCAGAAATATGGACAGGGGAACTCTGAGTGGGCAGTGTTGATCTTCCAGAGAAAAAATCAGATTGTGTAGTGTATAATGGATTCCTCATGACATCCATGTCAGTGTTGTCATCTTGCTGTGTTTCCTGTCGTTGGCTACGCCTATGTTGTGGATGAGGTTGAGATACAGACAACTGGTGCATGTCTCTGTCTTCTGCTGCATTAAGCTGCCATTCATCCAGACTTCTATCACTGTTTTTCTGGGAGGACCGACGATAACGATCTGGCTCATTATATTCCAAACTTACTTCAGAAATATCACCAACAAGTGAATGAGATTTGGAATGATGGAATGCATGGCTATGAGATTGCTGCTCGGACACTCTGCTGGATCTGTAACCTGTGCCTGAGGATTCGTCTAATCTCAGTGTGACATACTGAGCTGCTGTATCAGATCCACAAGGATCTTTGCGAGATGATCCTTTGGAAGAGTGAGGGCCACTATCCATAGCAAGAGTGACAAATTGTGTCTCTAGACCAGTGGAATCTCTTGAGTCTCTAAGAAGTGATTGTTCACCACCAGTGGATGGCTGTGAGCCTCTTTCTCGTTGATGACCATCTCTTGGAGAATGGGATACTGATTTTAGTTCTGTCTGACTGTGGCGCACACCACGAGTTTTTTCATCAGTGACCTCCCCTTTCCATCCTGCCATTTGTTGCATATGGTCAAATTCATCAAAGCTGTGACTTTGTCTCTGACCTGAAGAATGACGGATTCGACGTTGGTGATATCTATCATGCGGTTCATCTCTAAAGGTCCGGTGGCTTTCATAGTTATCAGGGGGTAAAGATTTTGACATTAATGTGGAATAATATGTGTTCTGTGATGTTCTTTTACCAGTGCTTTTTGTGCTGCTTGTAGCTGGTAATGTCTGTGATCTTAAGGTTGAATACTGGGTGCTTTGGCTGTCTCTTCTTGCATTAATTTCATCACTTCTGTTAGATCTTCTGTGAGATTCCTCGGCATGATAATCCTCTGGATACTTCCTAGAATTTTCAGTCCCACTGTACCTGAGTTTCTCACAGTTACCACCATCAGCATCTATTTCCCTCCATGACTGTGCGGACACTGTTGCTAATGTATCATCATTGACCACCACTCTTCCAACATCCACTGGATTCCTGTCTTCTATCTGTCTATAGTCATACTTGTCACTTTCACTCTTCCTTCTCCTTCGATCAGTCTTTGACAATGTTCTATGTCCCTGAAGTTCCTGAGAATGAGATTGAAGGTCCCTACCAATTACCCTATGCCTCTTCTCCTGATTGCTTGTCACAGCTTCTCCCGATTTAGATCTTCCATAGTGTCTGTCGTAAGGTCCAAAATCTCTCATAGCAGCATTTGAATATCTCTGTGAGCTCCTTCGGTGGCCTGCACGACCGTTGACGTGTATTTCTGAATCTGAGTAATAAGGTTCTTCTCCCTGAATGGGTGTGACCACAGGACCATCATCAAGGCTACGCCACAGTGATCGATCAATTGGTGACAAGCGCCTGTTATGTTCCTCTAAGGCTCTTGAGGTCAAGTGATTGATTGGTTCATCGGGAAAAAATGGAGGAACATGAACATGTAAGTCTGAAAAAGAGAGATAAAAGCCATGCATGTAAAATTAACTTTATCCTTTTTAAAAATTCTCTTTTTCTGACTCCAAGAGGGGCTACAGAGTTATATACTTCAAGAACAATTGAACAACTATTTTGGTAAAATATCACATAATACGGCATCACATTTTGTTTTATTATGCCACAAATTATTCTTTTTGCTGGAATACTGGTAGAAGTATGGCGTTATGGCACTCTCTTATGTGACATACTAAGTTACTGTATCAGATTCACAAGAATCTTGCATATCTCCAGGAAGAATAAGAGCCACTGTCCATAATAAGAGTAATAAGTTGTGCCTCTTGATCAGTGGAGTAAATCCATACAAATCTTTGCAAGAAGATCTCATGGAAAAGTGAGAGCCACTGTTTGTAGCAAGAGTGACAAATTGTGCCTTTGATTAGTGGAATCTCTAGAATTCCTATGCAACTGTTGTCCACCACCATTATGTGTGACAGAACGTGGCTTTAGACCTATCCCAAACTTGTTTGAAACCAGTGTCAGTACTTCAGTCCATTCACAGACCTAAGCCTTTCTAAAATTAAATCAACAGAGCTTTTGCCAAATCAAATACAGTCATGATTTCCAACCTTTGTTAGGAAAAATAATACAAGAAATATGTTCTTACCCCGTATTTCCTCATTCCTAGTCCACCTGCTTTGTCCTCTGGGCCGGTGTTTATGGAAATATCTGTCATCTGATAATTCTTGTGGCCTCTGCATTGGGCCAGGCCTCCGTAAGGTTGGAAATTGTGGCTGAGGTCTTATGGGAGCATCTTTTCTCTTGTGTAATTGTTGCACACTCTGGGAGTCACGATGATGTTCATGAGGTTCTCTTTCTTGAAACACATTTTGCGGGTCTCTTTGCATTGCCCTAGAGTCTGGTGTGATGCTTCAGAAAATAAATACAATGTTTATGAAAGACAGAATAACTTAAATCAAGAGATTTGTTTTGTTAGCTGTGTTTAATTAATTTTTCAATAAAATAAATTATGGTTCAACATGCAACAGTTCAATATGCAACTCCGATCTCCGACGGCATCTTCATGTATAACTTAATTTTTATTCACTGAAGCCGAAAAAATATTTAAAACATGAAGAAATTATTAAAACAAGTGCATTTTGTCATGAGGATGTGGAACAAGCTAAATACATGTGCATATATCGCCGGCGGTATGACAAAGAGGTGAATAGTCAACAGTCTCTGTACAACAAAAAAGGCAAACCATTAATTTCTCTGCATGATGAAGGGGCGAATCAAATCAGTCAATAAATGATCTAACAGATTCATCCCCTCGTTGTGCAGGGAAATTAAGGGTTTGCATTTCATCATTCTGAGATTATTACCTATTCGTCCCATTGTCATATAGCCGATGATATGTCAGCTGGTTTTCTAAGCACATGCAATGATAAAATAAATTTAGAATGTGTTGAATATCCTTCAGTTTACCTGTACTGCTCAGGATGAACCATTTGCCGTAAATTTTCAATTCCTTGCCTCTGCTCTCCCGTTGTAGAAAGATGTGGACCTGTGCTTGCTTCATAAGCTTGGAGCACATGATCCACCCCAATCTTGAGAGTGCTGACAATAGAAACAACATAAGAATTCAGCCTTTCTGATTAAAACATGATATATTTAACAAAAAGCCATAAATCTCTCATGATTCAATACTGAACTAAAGACTATTTCAAACATTCCTGCAGCATGCAGTGTCTAACGTCAATTCCACATTGAGCGCTTTGAAAGCAAATTGACAATGAATAAGGTAAAGACATATAATATATAAATTAAATATCGCTTGGTCTCTTTAATCACTGGTCAACAGGCAAACAATGAAAGAAAGAAAAAAAGAGACATTTCCTTGGGTAAACCACATTTTTCTTAATGGTAAGCAAAGAAAGTAACAAAAAAAAAAAGAAAAAAGAAAAGAAACACCTACTCGACCAAATCTTGCAATCTCAACATCTCTTGGTCTTTTTTCAAAGAGTGCTCCTCACACTGTCTCCATTTGGCTTCCATTTTTTTCAGTTTCTCCTTCAGATCCCCAATGTCCAGATCTTTACATTTCAAGCGCTGCTCCAGATTGGAGATTTCTTTGTCTGCCACTGACAACTTGTAGTGGACACCTTGAGAATTTTTAGTGGCCTGATCTAGAGACTGCAGCAGAGCTTTCTTTTCTTCATGGTTCTTCTCCTCTAACTTGAGAAGTTCATGATCCTGTCCAGAAAATATCAAATGAGTTCACAATGAGAAATATGCAATGTTTTAATGAAAAAAAAAACAAGCATGGGTTAAATTTTTTCAACATTTTGATGCTAACTCTTAGCCCCTTTATGGCAAAAACTGACAAGAAATGTGAATGTTCATTAAGAAAAATGTTTAATATGTCTTCATTTCTGAACATAAAAAAAAGAACAAGAGTTTTACATCAATCTAGAACCTAATTATCCATAGTTAAAAACAGTTAGAGCATAGCTTAAATGATGTAGTATGACACACATTTCTCACATAATTCTCTGTACGAGAAACTTTCCTCAAAACTTTATATACTGTGTATTAAATCGCATGATTCATGACAAACGACTGAACACAAAGAGTTGTGAATAACTAAGTTTACTGGTAACCATTTCATGCTACAGTGCATCATGCCTATAAGAACAATCTGCACATGGAGACAGGAAAAGAAGACTTATAAAAAAAGCTTCACTGAAACCCCAGCGAAGACATCAATGGCCAATCACAATAACTTTCAAAAACTTTTCGCAGTCAAATGAACTACTCAATGGATCCCACAAAAAAAAAGTGTCTAAAATCAAACACTGACGCAAGTGGAATTGATGTTTTCATCTGTTCAGCTCTCCTTCAACCATTCCCACACGTATGATCAATAACAAAAACATCAGAACTGCAAAAACCAACACTACAAAAGAATAAACATTCCAAGCACGGGCCACATAGTGACTTATCCAAAATGGCACAAGAGTTCCTGTGATCAAAGCTAGATAATCACTGCGTCCCTGCCTGAAGAAAAGAGAAAAAAAGAAACCACAACATTTCAGATGGCACAATGACATTTAAATATTGACTGATGATTGGATTCAAATCAGCTCCACTGCTGCCCACCTTCAGACTGATTGTCTTGATGAGATCCTGTTGTGTGATCAACCATTTTGCTTTCTCCTCCAGCAGAGCGGTCACTTGAGTGTCCAGCTTGTCTTTTTCCTGCCGCAGGTACATGATTTTTCTCTCCAGCTGCAATACTGTCAACAGAATAAACACTCTTTTTTCATCATGCTCTTGTTCACTGATGAAGATTCACTGAAAATAAGGTCGGTTGTGGATGATGAAAATGGAAATATTCAAACATAACTCCTCAATCACATGTGGAGCATTGCTACTGAAATATGGGCCACTGTTTGGCATTCAACAGCATTTATTGAATTACATGGAGTGCATTATATTTCACTCCTCAGTTATCTTCATCAAGTTATACAACACAGTATTGCAGTTGAGCTTCATTACTTGAAAATGTACAGTTCACGAGAACAACATATTTCTGTTCAATTCTGTTGCTGTGAGTCTTATCTGTTGAACATGTGTGAGCAATATGAACAACAAAAACTATTAATAAAATATACAAACCATCATTATTTGAAAGTCCCAGAGCATTGCCTCCCAATCTTTCCTGTCTCTCCTTAGTTTCCAACTGGCGGTTGATTGTTTGAATTCTCCTGTGGGTGAAAAATAAATTACTGTTTTTGAGCAACTGAAGATGACTATATAGAAGTGAATAGGATATCAGTTTTCATGATAACCAAAAAATTACCAACATTCTACCTATTATCAATTCCAAACAAAATAACTGATTGAAGAACACACTATTGTTATTTATATTTTACAGCAGCTCTTCTGTGCCATGGTTGTCTTTCTAAAATAAATCAGCTTTGTGATTTCCCATTGATTCCAGTGATCACATCACCTGGGATAAAGCAGTGGTCTTATAATTCTCTTACTTATGCTGTCAAAAGTAAATCATACTGAACATACAGTAGATAATTTGTAAAATTTTGTCATGCTTTAAAAACGAAAGAAAATCTGTCTGAAAACAAACTTTTTCAACTTGCTGTTTTCCTCAGCAAAGAACATTTGGGCAGACTGGAATCTGGCATCTTCCTTGCCCAAAGCAGCATCAGTGTGAAAAATCATATCGTCTATCAGATCACGAAGCTCGACATCACCTGAAAATATAAGGAATAAGTTTGACAATACAGTAGCTTAATTGACCGAATTAAAGTCTCAGTTGCTTGAATGCTAAAATAGTGATATAAATGTACAACAAAGAATTTTGTATGCAAAAATTATGTCTAACCAATTCACAACTCTACTCAAGAGCTCTTAAACATGACATAGCAAACTCCACGATACAAACTTCTTTATGTAAAAGTATCCAAAGTTTATTTTTAATGACTGTCCTACAAATTAGTTCACTTATAGTCAATTTCATTTATCTGTTACACTAGTAGAGCAACTATGGCCTTCATGGGAGATTTTTAAAATATAGGTCTAACCCATATTGTGATGCAATTCAAAGTGTATGGCAAGCATTCGCACTTCAATGTTGGTATTTTGGATGATCAAACTGAACATTTCTCAAAGAAAACATGTTTGTAGTTTTGGATGCATTGCAGGTGAAAGCAGAAGAATAATAACATAATGCCTCACTCTGTTGAACATATAAGAAGAATCAAAGACCCTTGCAAATTTACTATTAAATTATTATCACATTTCGAGAAGAATGTCAAACAGAAAAAGTTTTCTTCGAGTTTATGTAAACAGAAACACAGACTTTTTGGCCACAATTTTGCATGCTAAATTTCAGGTGGATGCATTCAGCAGCTTTAGAATCATTAGTTCTTTATGGGTTTTGTTGTCCAGTTATAATATAGATAAGATGAAGAAGTTTGATTAATAATGGGGTGATAACTAAATGTGAAAACCTAGTTGAAATGCTTGGAAATATCTGATGTACATCTGTACTCATAAGGGACAAGTTTTAACAGATATTTTCCATTAATTAAACATCATGCTAAATTTCAATGCAGGAACTGAGGTGATACTTACGCAGTGCTGTTGCTTTGAAAGCAAGCTGACATGCAATATCTCGCAGTATGGGATCAGCCATCTTCTCCAGGAAATGCAAATTTTTGGGAGTTCTTGTCATAGGTCTTGCATGGTAATGTCGGCTGTGTCTTAAATTTGATTTGGCATTCTCATTTAGATCTTTGTCCTGTTGCTTTGAATCTTCAATGGCTTTTTCGTTGAATTCAGCATTTTCGTCAATGACATTATCCTGTACTTTGCTCCTGTTTATAAGACTCTCATGTTCATCAGTCTTAGGAAGATACTGATTGATGAGTTGTGATAAGGAATAGTCAGCATCTGCAGGTGTGGCTTCTTTCTGTTTCAATTCACCTGGACCATCGACTGGCTGATTGAGTTTTTTGGTTCCTTCGACAACATCATCACTCTCAGTCATAGTTTTGTCTTGATCATTATTGTCATTATTATCATCATTATGTGGATCACCCTGATCATCATTAGGTCTGTTTATCTGTATTTTATTGAAAGCACTGGTTTTCAGAAACTCAATCACTTGGCTTAAGTTACTAGAAGTACTAGATGCTGATGCTCTGCCAGTTCCCTGATGATTGTCACTATCATTGTCTACTTTGTTGGGTTTGTTGCTTGGTACAGTGGTGTCACTTGTAGATCTATCAGTGACAGATTTACAAATAACATCATTAACCTCCATGTCACAGGTGTCAGCAGAGCTATTCAAATCTTGGACAGCAAAGCTAGGATCATCTGATGCTGCAGGTGCATCCTCTGTGGCTGTTGGTATTGATATAACAGAAACACTACTAGGAGGAATATCTTCACCTCTTTTATCCAGTGCACTTTTCTTCTTCTCCTTTGATGGTGTTTTCTTGATATTGTGAATGGTTCCTTTGTCCTTCGGTGGAGCAATTTTTCTACTAGGCAAAGTTCTCACTGTCCAGACTGAAGATCCTGGTTTTGGGGCAACCTGACCTGGTTTGAATGTGGTGTGTAGAATGGTAGCCTCAACTGGTGGAGACGTATCCTCAAATCCACGGAGTGCATTTTGCAATGTATCTTGCCCTTGTGATGCCATTGGTTTACTGGTTTTGTCCAAGTTACTAATAGTATTAAAGACAGGGCTTGAATTTGTTCTGGGTGAAGGAAAGGCTTGTTTCCAAGACCTGAACTCTTCATAATTATCCTTTTCCTGCAAAGAATCTAATTTAGAAACTGGATAAATATTTTGAGAAGGTAGATCTTCAGCTATCACTGTGGAAGGTATATTTGCACCAAGACCTATGACTGAAGTTAGAGCTTCTTTGGTGGGATGCAGTATTCTGTTAGAGGAAAGTGATGATGTTGGGCCAGATTTGCTGTGCAATGAGGTAGGTGGACTGGGATTAGACAAAGTTTGTTGCCAGTCAGTCTCATATCCTGTATCACGTTTGGAAGATAATGGTTCTTGTGGATTGTCATCAACCCATTCTGCCTTTGATACAGTCAGAGGTGGGGACATTGATGGTTTAGACTGAATACTCCTGGCACTGTCAGGCTTTTGGGATTCCCATGGTTGAGCTATAGCACTGTACTGTTCCTGAGCGAAGTTTCCATCCTGTTGGTATTGCTGCAGGTGATGCTTCCACTGATGATGACTTGGTCTATTTGAATGTTGAGCTTGGCTATCCGGTTTCTGCATGTGCTGCTCCTGTAGTTGTTGTTTCTGTTGCTTTAATTTCTCACTGAGTCCTGTAGCTATTGACATCAACACTGTCGGAGCTCTGAAAGATTTCACCTCGTCTTTCTCTGGAATCATCTGTGGGGAGCTTCGTAATGACTGTTGATTTTGCCCTACAGAAAAACCAGAATCATGTGTGCGACGTTGCTGCTCTAGAAGTTCAGCCTCTAACAATTTCTCTGGGTCAGGTGTGGAGGAGATGAGGCGTTTATTGAATGGGGTGCTGACATCTGGTAGATCCATGCTCCCAATCAGGGTAAAGTCTTCGTTAACTGGCAAAGATCAAGAGAAAACATAATTGGTGGATCTATGTCATCAGGTATATAAATAAACAAAAAACACCATATTACTGACAAAATTTAGTTATTGCTCATTTAACAACATTGACTACAGAGTGCAACACATGTTGATCTATGCAGGGCAGAGTCCTGAGCCATCATGTAAGCTGATATGAGAATTTTTATTTCTTTTTTAGAGAAATACTGAGAATCTGAACGCCATAATCTGAAAAACAAATTTCAAATCTGTAACATGATTCCCTTAACAGCTTTTATAAGGATTTATATGTCATTTACAGCCAATATATCAATAAGAGCGATCAAGGTGACAGTTCTGACGAAAGACTCTTCATCATTTGCCATCACACTGAATGTACCTTCCAGATCTGCAGTTGGAATTACAATCCCTGAGGCTTGAGCAGCTTTAGCTCTCTCTGCTTGAATCTGCATTTGTGTCATGATGTCAGTTCCTTGTTTCTTAATCATGTCACTGCTGTGGGGCTGTCTTTTTCCACCTGCCCCTTGGCCTGGATCTAACAACAACAACAACAACAGTTTCACTCATTTCAGTCAAATTGGGAATGGCCATAATCTAGTCTTCAATCTCATTATGTCCTCATGTGACTTCCCATTACTCTTCAAAGAATAGTGTAACACAGAATTAATGTCCATATATGCACTCTAACACACTTAGTAAGAAAACGCCTAAAAAGGAACTTGCGTTATTAAGAAAGAATCTTTGGGAATGTTTTTTTTTTGCTATGTAATTTCTTATGCTTACAAAGAAATAAAACAATGGGCCGATACGAAAACTACGCTTATGACAAACGGCTTTCGTTTCCCCATTCACACTTTTCTTTTATATTAAGCGTAACCAAGACCAAACTCAGGTACCGAACTAGTTCCCTCCGACAAACAAATCATCCCTGAGCGCGTCAAGTAGGCCTACCGGTATCTGCAATGTGCTGCACTGCCCAGCAGTATGACACAAAAAGCCCCAACAAAGAAATCGTCCGTGAGCGAGTCAAGTACCGGCGCCCGCGATGTGCTGTACTGCCCAATGGTATGAAACTGAGGGTAAGGCCTGAGGCGCATGCGGGTGGAATTAATGCACCGTCCCCCATTTCACACCTCACCCTTCGCTCGTGGCCCCAATTGAGTATGATGTACCGTGAGAGGGTGACATCTATTACGTGCATGTGTGAGGCTATTACGATTTCGTCATTATTTATAGCCA
>JBCEWB010060549.1:0-13706 GCA_039654565.1 Peronia peronii
TCCATGGCACTGGAGTTCATGATTTTGCTAGATGAGGTCATAATCAAGTATTTTATGCACTCTTTGCCTACATATAAACAAATAATGATGATCTGTGACTGCATGTAACAGCCAGGTGGAGCCAAATCCTGGCTCTCAGTAGACTAGGCCTAACATTGAATGACTATTGGTCAAACACATATCCATTTTTTTATACCATTTTTATATGCAGAAAAGGCAGGGCTTTTAAGAGAAAACAAAAACCCAAAATTGCATTTTTTGAGCAAAATCCAAATGTCAGCACTTGCCCCTCCCCCCCCCCCCAAATGACAAATGTGGAAAATTTAAATACTTCAATTATAGATGAAGTGGAAAAATCCAGACAAAACAAAACAATAAAAAAGTGCATCTAAGTGAAGCCACTTACACATACTGCTGAGCTTGAGTCTGAAACAGCTCACCTGACAAGGAACCTCAGCTTTACCACTGGCTGCCAGGGTTCTATAGAAATCAAAGACCATTGCAGGATCTTCTCCAGACAGATGGTAGAGCAGCCTCTCCAGATTGGATGATTCTACAATGTCTATGGAGGGCGATCCGGTTTTCTGCAGCATTTAAAATAATACAATGCAGTGATGGCAGTCTTTGGATTTCATGTTACATTCTTACAAAAATGGTCATAATGAGCGCTACATTATAAACTACTTCTTCAAACCCATACAAGAGGAGAAGGTGTTGAGAAATTATCCAGTGAATCAGATAATGCATCTAGATCTACATAGACCGCTGCCATAGGGCAAACTAATTTCTTGTAATTCTATTAAACCTGATATTATTAAGTGCGCATTTATAGATGCATTCCTTTAGCTGCTTATACAGTTGTGCATGCATTACAAAATCAGTCTCATGACAGTTTGAAAACAATAACTGATCAGCTTTTATTTTTTTTTTCAAACTCATTTATGACTAAAACAATCTATCTCTCATACCTCTCATCCACCTGTTCATTAATTAAATATGCCAGAGACTACAATATGACCCAATTCATTCTACGGTATTACAATTATGCATTTAGGTAAGCTGGAGTGAGCATAGTGTTATAAAAAATGTGAGATATAAACATGCTGTAAACAAGAGCTTCAAACAAGAGAGGCTAATTCTGAACAGTCTATCTACAATAAGGATAATAAATTAGGAAAATTTGATTACCTTGAGTGCCCGACTGCTGATGTTGTAAACTCCTGTGCGTATGAATGTTGTCAAGATGTTGTTGGAATTTGAAGCACAGATCAGTTTACGGAGAGGAAAGCCCATTTCCTGGGGAAGTCAAGAGAAGGCACTAACATTATGTTTGAAGTACTGACTAAAGCACGTTGGAGTCATGACCTCATTTTAAACAATGCTGAAAAATACTAGTTTCCAACATACTGTCAATATATGAACTGTGAGCCTGATGAGGGTCTAATATTTTCCTACAAGTTTTTCTTTTCATAAGTTCTAGAATTCTTTATACAGTGTTTTGTCAGTTTCAGTTTCATGTTTGATGAAGACAAACAGTATTTCTATGAGCTATCCTCAATGAACGAATCTGAAGTGCCCTTATTTGTCTACAGAAATATTTCTAAATTGGAAAAGTTGTTTACATCCTAACATACAAAGTTTGTCACCTCAGTAAACAGCACTGAGCAAGTTCATTTATATGTACCTAATGATTGTCTGACATTTGCAGAACTCACCAAAATGAAATGTTAAGCAAGTTTTCCATTTCTAATACGATGACTAGTAAGACTGCAAGTAAAGAAACCTTGACTGTTTTCAGCAAAGATACTGAAATCCTGGGTTATTCTCTAGCAAATAAAAATCTTTTCTGTTCAAATTAGTATTTGGCCACCAGTGGACATAAAATCTTACATGTGTTGTGCAGTTTGGTGGCCCACCTTTCTTACCTTCAAGGTATCAATTACCAAAACCACAAGATATAAAAATAATTTCCCAAATAATGCAGTTATATGTGAAGCAAACTGAGCGAACTCAGTCTGATGTCAAATTTTTCATGCTTGAAGTTACAGCCTATGTTTAAGAAGAGGCCAATGAGCACATTTTATCTGATGAAAAAAAAAAAAATTGCTTTGCTATGACTTCTATGTGCTGAGACATTCAAGTTCAAAATTAATTCCTATGAGCATGTGATCTGTAAAGCCTGATTTTTCTCTATAAAGCTACCTTTGACATTTCACTTGGTTGAAGGGCATAATAAATGTATTCACATACCTTCACATAGTAAGCACTCAGCAGATTACCAAAGTTCCCAGTTGGAATGCAGATATCTACAGGGTCTCCCATAGAAATATGATTGTCTCGGACAAGATTCAGATAGGCTGTGGCATGATACAAGATCTGAGGGAGCAGCCGACCCCAGTTTATCGAATTTGCTGCACTGTAAACAGAAAGAAAACAGTTTTATTGATGAAAAAAAATAGAAAATAAATATGAAATGTTCTAATACCTGATGAATACAGAAATACACTCCTGCCAAACACCTTATACTCTTTTAACAAGTTTGTCAATAATGATATCAAAATTTATGTCAAAATTTGAGACTGCACAGTTCTGTTAAAAAATAAATAAGGTGTTTAAGACAAATGCAAAACTTTGGAAAATGTTACAAAATGCACATTTGATTCTTGATTAGGGGGCACTAAAGTATTCTGCATGGTACTGTTACGAATACAGTCAACTAAGCCAATGAACTGCATATTCTTATTTCTCGTGTTTGGTGTAAATTCAACAAATTTAAAAGAATAAGATTCTGATGAAAAAACAGAATTTTAACTCTTTTCTCTCACACCTAAGATTTGTCTCTCCCAAGGCTTGTCGGAGGTCAGCATCACCAAACATCTTCTTCACTGTTTGTTGACAGTAATCAAAATTGCCATCTACACCTACAAAACACATTCAAAACAAAACTGGTTGCCATGACATATCATTAACTCCAACTGTAAATTCTCCACTATAATAACACAGACATATTGATCACTTGGATTATATGAAAAACTATATATGCATATTATGATGTATTTCACTAGACACATAATTATCATTATCCAGTTAATTATTAACCTTTAAAACATAAAATTGTCGTATGTCAGCTGAAACAGAAAAATAATGAATACACTGGTAATGTTTGTTTTCATACTTTCTTTAAACTATATAAATCATATTTCTTCAGATGTAGTTCATTTGTGAATCAGACTATTTGGATTTCATAATACCCACATATTAATTAAATTATGAAGAAAAAAGTATTTTTCAAGTCACTTCCTTCTAGACAAAACACATAGTTGATAAGACATGAACAACAGAACTACTGACAGTAATGTAAACAAAACAGACCAAAAAAAAACATTCTATAAGTTGTGAAAGGAGGTACCTATCACTTTGACATTGAAACCCTCCATGGTTGTCAGCTGATGCTTTTGGACCTTACTGGCAGTGCTCATAGGATACAGGACCACAACGCCAACATTAGCATCACCTGAAATTAATACATGATACGAGCTAGGCTTCCCAGTTCTTCCCATTTCCCTAACGCCCATGAATGGGCATTAGTATTACCAGTTCTTGACAAAGGCAGCAGTGCTGCTTGTATCAATCTATTTTAGTGATGATTTTCATACAATCTTTGATCTCTCATCAATTCATTAAAAAAACATGTATGCATCAAAGTAATGTACATCAGTATATCATTGTAAACAGTAAAATCATTTTGCTATGTTTCTCTGAAAACACAATTAAAATATATCTCATGACAAGAATTTTATGCTGTTTCATTAAATCGCCAATGCCACTACCAACACCTAATAATATACCTTGTCGACATATATCGAACTGTGCTTATTATTTTTTCTCGCATGCATAATTAGCATTTAACTGAGTAAAACACTTAGATCTCTAAATTTAATGTCATCTCAAAACTTGTTAGCCGTTATATACTGGTACCAACAAACTAAAAACTTGTGATGGAAGTACATGAGACAGAAAAACAAAGCAGATAAAAATCCTACCCTAGCCTTTCTAAGACATTAGCTACTAGACATGTTTCTTTTTCTTTAAGATCATAATTGACTGATGATCTCTGAAAAGAAAAAGGCTAATGAAAATATCGAAGATAACAGAATAATTTAATTCCACTCACTCGAGTGTCTGCTGAATCCATCCAGAGTGGCAATCCCTGTGTCTCCTGTTGTGGCAACCAAAATCAGGTATCTGAAAAATAAAGCCATTGACGTACATGATTTTTGGAAAATAATGGACCATTTGTCAAGCATTGCTGATCTACCTAAACCTGTAGGTTCATTATCTCAAAAGGCTGTATTTCTATTTTCACGATTTTGATTTGCTTAAGCTCCTTGGAGATTAACAGCATGTTAACTTAACAGTTATTACAAAAAAAAAAAAAAAAAAAAAAGATTACTTTTTAATTAAACTATTATATTTGAAAATGTTCAGAAGATGGAGTGCTCTCGGAGCAATGCAAGACAAATTTCACAAACAATATACAAGAAAGCAAATTCTGATTCTATATTACTAACCTCATTTTATATTACAACATTCATGCATGTCATTTGAATATTGCAAGCAAATTCTAATGGACAGCACAGCTGAGACAAAAATGCCAGTAAGTTGCTATATAAGAGGTGATATATGGAAAGCCTGCACACATTTACATAATATTCAGCGAAGCTGCCTGTTGTTTTCAAACTACTCACATGTATTATCCTTACTGTGCTGATGCTGTAAATGCATGTAAAAAATATATATGATTGGTTTTAACCTTTTTATTACCAACACAATCTCACAGAAACATCAGTACTCTCAGTGGCCACCAAAATTGAATCAAACATATTCATAAATTTGATATCAAGGAATTTGAAACATCCCACTTTGTTTCTGACTTTGGTCAAGATGGAAAAATCTTCATTAAATCATGTATTATCTTTGTCCCTGTTGCATCAGTAGGTTCAAACTGTTACCACAAACATGAAATAGATAAGGCAAATTTCACCTTCACAGCTGAATACTGCCTATTTGGGCTCCTCTCACCAATTTATTCTGGTAATTTAAAGTACATCATACAAACCATCACTCATTAATATTAATCAAGCTTCTAGCTGATAGATGTCATTATTCAGACCGTTCAGATTTTCACCACATAGGATGTTATTATGATTACTGGATACAGCTCTAGCTCCAAACACAAAGTCAAAATAGACTAGATAAATGCATGGAAAAACAAGATGTCAAAACCTCTGCTAAGTATACTTCTCTTTTCAAAAATCATTGCATTTTTTTAAATCCACAATATTATTTTGGCACAAACTAGAACTTGATGATGCATTCACAGAGAAATCATAAAATGGAGCAAAATTTGCACTAAATGGCAACTATTTTGATCAACAACAACAAAAAAAAATGCAACAAAACAAACAAAAGAAATGAAAAAAAAAAAAAGCCTCATCTGTGAACAGCTCAATTTAATATCTTGATTAAAAAAAATGAGACAAAAACAGATCCTGAACTTCAGAAATGAAACCAATGTCTCCACATGAATCAACAAAGAAACCATTGTAAATCCACTCACTATAAACTAATCCAGCTATATTCAAATAACAAATGCTTCTGACTCACTTGATATCAGGACCCATTTGCTGCATGGCTTTACTGAAGAACCGAGGCATCAACTGCAATGCTCCATCCTTGAAAGATGCAGTGGGACCATGAAACAATTCCTGAATAAAATGCTTCCCTCTCAACCGATATAGAGGGGCCAAATCTGGACTGAAAGAAAAATGTAAAAATATTTGGTTTAAAAAATTCTGTCAAACTGCACAGAACTCATTTCTAAAGGCCAAAAGTCCCATCACTAATCAATACAACTACGAATAACGCTGTTTAATTTTTTCTTTGCTTTTAGTTTATTATTCTTTTTTTCCAATGCAAGAAGTAATTTTTAGGTTCAAAGCATGTTAACTGTTTTGCATGTAACATTGAAAGAACATAGGTGCAGGATTTCATTAGGTTGTGTGTGGCATAACACAAGCAAAAAAAAAATGAGTACTAAAAAATATCTGTGATGCAAAGAGTTGATCACCAGAGTTGTAACAATGACAGACACATACACAATTGAATGTAAACAGAACTGAAATGGAACACAGCATCATCCAATGATTTAAGCATTATGAGTATGAAGAAATGCACATCAAATGTTGGAGCTGACTGAGACAAAAACAATACAGAGTGTGCATTGTCACCCAACAAGGCAAAATGATTTGGATATCAATAGGGACTTTGCTGAGACACTGGGACTTCACTGACCATGGAGTCACAGCAGTTAGCTTGAATGTGAATAGCTTGTTACAGAAAGACTGCAGCTAAAGAATTTTTTATTAAAGTAAACGTACTCATATCCCTCTCCATTCACATCAATAGGTACATGAAAAATTTGATATGACACTCATTTTTTTCACCTGGTTTTGAGACATTTGCCTTTAATTTATAAACATAAGAATATGATTCAGCCTAGCTTTCCTGATATTTACATGGAAACTTTACAACTGGATTCAAGACAGATGTTCATAAAAAAAAAAATGTTCTGTTTCAAAATTGTGCCACAATTTCGGCCATACTCTTTTTACTTGAGCTATCCATAAAACATGCTTGTAATATAACAAGGTACATAAACACTTAGTACACAAACACTTACTCTTCAAACAAACCATCTGTATAGGACTTATACATATATGTTCTCAATTCTTGAGGACAAATATCCAGTGGATGTATCCATGCCTCCAGCAAGCGCACAGCTCGTTCTTTAAAGTCTAATGGTACAAGACGTTTTAAGTCTTCCAGAGACATTTTGGGTCTGTTTTCAGCCCTGACATATAATCCTCCATCGGGAGCAAGACCTTTTGATAAACATGAAAATATTAAATTTCAAAATCATCGTCATATCATCTGTAATATAGTAAAATATAATGTTTGGCCACTGTTAAGGGGGGGTGGGGGGGGGAGCACGTCCTGGAGGTGATTTTTTTTATTATTAAAGGTACAATATTTTAATCATTTCCCTTGAATTAGGCATGTTGAAATTTGAGCAAAACAGTGTTAAAAAAATCGACTTTTTCAAATGGTTGCCATGGCAATGCCGCCATTTTGGATTTTGGTGTCTCTAAAATGGCTAACTTGAAAATCTATCTAGTCCACCAAATTTTGACAAAACTTGATGAAACTTGGTGAACATATTGTTTGACATAATATCTAAAAAGTTACCTATTTTCAGCCCTATGCAATACAATATTTTCTAGAAATTTTTGAAAATGCCATGTAACAAAACATCAAATTTTGCCGTTTTTCCATACTAAAACCCCATTTTTCTCTAAAACTTACCAACCATGAATGGGCCACACATATCTATGTTTTTTAGTGTTGTTATGAAAATGATGTATATCAAATTTGGTTAGAATCGGTTTCGAAACAAAAAAAGTAGATAGCAAAATGCTGTCAAAAAACTGGGTTTTGAGAAAAACACATTTGAAGTTTTTTTTTTCAGGAAAAATGAACATGGTGAATTTTTTTTTTCGACATTCAGCCTCAGAACAGCACTTTTCTACATACTTAATCCTCTCTCTATGACTTCTGTGTCCCTTGTTGCCGTTTTTCGGCCTTCTGGGAGTATCATTTCTTGAATTTTGCTCCCTACCCCCCATAATTATAAGGGCTCCCATTGAGTCATTTTCAGGTTCTTGAGGACCTCTATGTGTCCCCCATATCTTTTTTTGTCCAAACTAAGAGTGTCTTGACCTTTACTGTGGCATATAATCCACAACTGAGCTCTGAAGCAGCAGAAAGAAAAGAAAATTTCACTATTTATAGGACATGGAAATTCATTTTGGAACGCTTATACAGATAATCTGCATGATCAGCAGTTTTTTTCGCCTCATAGTGGTCACCCAGTGTCCATCCCTGGCACGTGAGTTCATGATATTGCTAGAAGAATGTCATAATCAAGTGTCCTATGCATTTTTTGCCTATATATAATCATATAGTGATGATCCACGACTGCAGTAGCAGCCAGATGGAGCCAAATCCTTGTTGACAGTAGGCTAGGCCTACCGTTGAATGACCATTGGCCAAACACATCAGAATGGACATATTCACTTTTTGACACCATTTTTATATGTAGAAAAGGCAGGGCTTTTAAGAGAAAACAAAAACCCTGAATCGCATTTGAATTCATTTTAAGAATCATTTATTCTCATTATCTCTCGTACTCAACACAAACTGAAAAGAAAGTTTTGGAACATGAAATACTACATAACTGGCCTTGAATTCTGAGACAACACAAGTTTTGGGATTAAAGGCTATAGAATAAGAGAGCTTTAATCTGCATTTTTTTCTCAAAACGTATTTCACAAGGATGGTCCTTTCATTGTGAGGAGATCAATGCAATGAAGTCAGTTACATTTTTATAACTGTAAATATGCACAGTACTCACTCAACCATTGTAGTGTTGAATTTTGTTTTCCTTAATATTATATATAATACCCAGAAAATATTCTAAAAAAACAGCAAATGATTGCTACATCCATCATATTGCCCAATAAGTAAATTGCTCAATTTCTGTTTTAAAAAAAATTACTGAATGGAAATCACTCACATATACATGATGATCTAATTCTTTTTTTTTTTTTTGAATCACTTCATTTCTAAAGTTTAAGTTTTTATATCACTTCTTTAACTAAAATCAGAAAACCTAAAATTAATTTAGAATAAGGAAGTTTTCCATTAAATAAGACTCATGGTCGGAATGAAGATCTTTAATTCTTTGTCTGGCATTCAGAGTTATTTATGTAAGTCAAAGAAAACTCTTATCCTCTTTAAGCAGTAAACAGATTGGGACTACATTGGAAATCTTCAAATTGCAGATGAAGTTCAAAGTTTAAGTAATCCTAATCTACACTTGAGCTGGTCACAATGCGCCAGTTACTATGTTTGCAGTTTGTATTGTACTGTGAATTCTGCATTCATTATAAACACGAGCACCCACCCCATTTCATGCAAGTACACACCTTGTAACAGCGTGTCTAGGAAGCAGGTCCGTGCTCCAGATTTATCCATGGCTCTGGTGGAAATCAATCCTGGATCATTTTCAAATTCATCCACTGCCTTCAGGACTCTTTTGGCCACTTGTTCTCTGGTGTCACTGGCATGGACCATGATTCTGATGTCATGCCTGTTGATTTTTAAAAGCACAAGAGAACCTCTACCAACAGAACGATTTTTCAAAGATATGGCTGTAATCAATAACTAATATATGGCATGGGAATCCCATTTCTCCTTATTCATGAATCATTGATACAAAATTTGATTCCTTTCAATTAATAAAATATACATAACTAACTGAAAATAGGGTTATTTTATTTTTATATATATATATACTGTCCTTTTCTGTAGAGCATTTAACATGCCAATTAAAATTTTTTAAAAATCAAACTTTAAAAGACATGGAATCATGGCATTTAGGTCATATTCTGCAATGTCATTGTTCAGTTCTCTGTTGTTAAAGGTTTGCTCACCATTTTTCATAAAATTTGTGTCTTGATTCAACAATCTCCCTTAGGGTGGCCCCAGAGTCCATCCCAACTATGTGGTCCACTTTCATTGTCTGTGGGATGATATGGGTAGGACAAGTACTATTAGATGGGTATTAGTATTTCTTAGTAAATCACTACATCTGTCAACAGGACAAACTTTAGCTTTGAGAATTTGAAGTGAAGTACATAATTGTTCTGCACCAGATACCGGAAATTCTCATGACCATACATTCACTTGTTATCTCCACATTTCATTAAAAAAAAGGTACTGGTTCAGATGATCTAAAGGAAATTCAGGAGTTGTTAGCTGACTGCCACTAAAGAGTTGTTAGCTGACTGCCACTAATGAGTTGTTAGCTGACTGCCACTATCACAAACAATAAACAATAAATTATTCATGGTTATATTTTGTTAGTCCCTGAGATCCGTGACATTTACTGATAAAATCTTAAATTTCACTTTCAGCTGGAAAATTATCAAGTGTTAAGAAATACATGAAACTGTTACCTTTAAGCGTTCCATAATGGTATCTGTGGTAGCATCAAGGTAGATGACCATCCCTGATCTTGCTGCCTTGCTCATGGCATCACTATGTAATGGATTAGATCCACTGAGTGAGATGATAGATTTTGTTGCTTTCAGACCCAGGAGAGCTCGCCCTTCCTCTTCTAAAAATCTCTTGTCACCTATCAATTTCAGCTATGACAATATAAAAAAAAAATCATATATGCAATTTTAAATATCAGCTTTCAAATGACAGTTTTTATGTAAGAAATAATATCCTTAGAAATAAGCTGTAAATTTAATAGAGAATGGCAAATAATAATTCTGATATACAGACTGGACATCATCTCATGGCCACATGTCACTGAAGGAATTTTTATCTCCATTGCAACATCTACAAAAACTATAGAAAATAGGAGAACATTCAAATATGTTACCTTGTCAGCCACACTCATGCCCCACCATGGTACCAAGTGATGGTTATCAATATCCACAACATTTCTTCCCAGAGTATCCCCGATGAGTTGTGCAGTTGTCGTCTTTCCAGACCCCGGATTACCCATAAGTACCACATTGCCCTATTTTACAAACAAGAGATAATCAGAATATTTATGTGATACTTTCATGAGACAGCAGTCCACAGGACATCACTATGGAAAGAGATTTCTGGTGACTAACAAGTTGCCAAACAATTTCAAACAAAATGAAACATATTTTGAGAATTATATACGTGGCTATGAGAAAATACAGAAATTCTCATAAAGTTTCAAGCGATTTTTGGCGGTTCATGCAGGTATGGAAATATAAAAAAGCGAGAAATCACCAAACATATCTGTTGATGTTTATGCAAATTAAATACTTTTCCAAGGTCTTTGTAATGCTTAATTGTGTGATAGGACAATTCAGGTGCTGAATTTAAAATCTAGCAAAACTGCTTGGTATCTGCCATTTCCCAATGTGTCATGAGACAGACAATATCATTTATTCTAGCTCTTCAAGACATTTAAAACATGTCTTATTTTTTTTTTCCACAGTGAAATACCTAAGAATCTGACTATACTGACTGCTGTCGATAAAGAAAATTTAAAATTTAGGTCATAAAAAATCTTTCGGTATAAAATGTAGACATCACCAAGGAACTACCTTCTAATTCATTCTGATAAATAGAATTTCTAAATCTTTGTGTGGCATGTGATACTGTAAATTGGATGTTCTATCAATATGGTAATATTTATATATTAACACATTTAAAAACAACTTCTTAAGTTTACACTCTAAAAAATTTCGACATGACCAGGTTCACCTGTCCATTCAAGGCATTCCATGTTTTCCATGTTTTAGGTACTTTTCTATGCACTTTGCGACAGCTGATGTACAGCCAGTAACCTGTGCAGTATCTATTATGACGCAACAATATGTGTGAGAGAGATGTCCAAGACGCCAGTATTACCATCTTGAGAATGTGAGGAAAATGCTGCTGCTGTGGAAAGTAAATTAGAACTGGCTGAATGAGTGATCACTGGAAATCATTTCCAGAAAATCAGTTTGTATTTTTCAAGATCTCTAAAATAAACATTGCTACACAAGCAAAAAGTGAATGCTACAAATAGAGGCAGCAAAAGCATGATATTCAGTTTTCAAATCATAGCTACAACTAATTTTTTCAAAGGAAATGAATGAGCATGAGAAAATAAGTTAGATATATATAAGCTTTGTTCATACCTGATCTCCATTTTTTTTTTATAATGGAACATACGCTCTGTCTGTTTTCCCATTGATTTAAAAATCACTTGACATGTATGACTACTCTCTCTATGAATGTAAAATCTGAAATTTTCAAAACATTTCATGGTGTGCGGAAGTTGGTTGTAAGAGGGCTTGTTCCATAACTAGATTAATATTCTCCATCCCTCCACCCCCTCACTTCCCCATTCACACATTACTATGACACTTTCATATTATCTGTGGGGGTAAAGTGGGGGGGGGGGGGGGTTACTTCTAATTTGTTGTGTTAATTCTCTTACCATGCTATCGTTATCTTCTTATGACAGGCTTGGAGCAGCAATATTGATGTGATCATACGGAAGCAAACACCGGTGGGCCAGGTTACACACTGAAAATTATGTTACGTACATGTATTTGACAGCTTGGCGCTGCATTGACTGGTCACAAGTGCAGGAAATCAACAGGTATGCAGAGCTCGACATGTTCATCGTGCAACCATGGAGAAGACAATGGCATTTCAGAACGCCTGCGCGGTTTACACATAAGATAGATCATCACAAAAAAAGATACAAAAAAACACGCAAGCGTTCATCAATAAACTTACCCACTTGCCTGATCGAGACACTGAACCTAAAACAACACGTTGCAATGAGCCTTCAAAGTTCAGAAGTCATCGCAAGAAAGGGTCAAGGCCAGCAGGACAGCTGTGCTCTTATTTTCCAGCTCAACTAACTTGCGTTAATACTTATCTTTCGAATTCCGCTCTGTATGACACGTTTAACAAAAAAGATTGTCCTGATACAGAACTGTCAGAATTCGTTTTAACCTTTTCAGGCTGCTTCTCTCGAATTTCCAGATGTGCAAATCCGTATTACAGCAGCCGTTATCAATATTATTTCTAGTACAGGGGAAAGCAACTGAACAATATGATGACTCTGTAATGAGTTAAAAGGTATATTATAATTACACATACCGGTATAATACAGTATGTATTAAGTGTGTATGTGTGTGTGTGTGTGGGGGGGGGGGGGTGGGTCGCCGTGGTTATGCGGTTTGGCGTTGCTTTTTTGGTGAAAACAACTGACGTCGGTGAGGTTTTGGCCGGGACCGACTCGCAAATCCTCCTATTTTGGGGATGAAAGGACACGAAGATCGAAAACCTGCATTTTTCAGTGACTCAACTGTCCCCTGGCTTCCTCTACGTCTAGCTTTCTCGGATAAGGGCGAATATATTTCGGAGGTCCCGTGTGTACGTTATGCACGTTAATGAACCTTTGGCAGTTCAGAATCGATGAAGAGCAGGCGGAATGCCGCTGTCCAGACAAAATTTACAAATTCCAAATTTTTACCCATAAAAGTTCTCAGCAAAAACATGCAGCCACTTTATAGCAGAGAAAATCTTACTTTCTTAGGTAAGTTTGAAAGGCTTACATGTTGTTCTCTGAATAAACAAATAGTTACTCTTCCTAGAAGGGAATTCAAATTTCTTTAGTTATACTAAATTTGTTTATAGTCGACTTTATGTAACAGAGTATAAAGAGCACTATGTAACTGGCTGTCTCCTTCTCCCCCTTTATTTATGTGCATCCTAATTTGGTGCATCAATCACACACACACGCGCGCGCGCGGGCGCACACACACAGAAACACACAGATGATGCCTACAAATACGTTACTCTTGCCTACTTTTATCAGTGTCATCCTGGTCTAAATGCAGAAAATAATGAGATCTTACATCCCATAAAAATAGGCCTTTATACAGTTCTGTTGACATATCTATCTATCTATCTATCTATCTATCTATCTATCTATCTATCTATCTATCTATCTATCTATCTATCTATCT
>JBCEWB010060560.1:8388-30336 GCA_039654565.1 Peronia peronii
GGTTTTGTAGTACAGTTTTAGCAGGAGTTGTTAGGTTTTGTAGTACAGTTTTAGCAGGAGTTGTTAGGTTTTGTAGTTCAGTTTTTGCAGGAGTTGTTAGGTTTTGTAGTACAGTTTTAGCAGGAGTTGTTAGGTTTTGTAGTATAGTTTTAGCAGGAGTTGTTAGGTTTTGTAGTTCAGTTTTTGCAGGTGTTGGTTGGCTTGCAGTGCAGTTTTTAGCATCAGTTTTTTGGTTTGCAGTACATTTTTAGCAGGAATTGTTTGGCATGTAGTACAGCCTCAGCTGAGAGCGTAATTTGCTCATAGTGCTTGTATCATATGTGGAATAATATGTTACAATCTTGTTGGTTACTGACTTGATTATTTAAAGTTCATATTGTCACATATTTATTTACTGCAGATTGCAAATGTGCGGGGAAGCAAGCTTGTGCAGCAGATGGTACATGCTGCCACCCCTACTGTTTGGGAGGATGCAGCGGCCCAACTGCATCGGATTGTTTTGCCTGCAAGGACGTCCTGTTCAAGACTGAATGCAAACCTACATGTCCACCACACACATATAAGGTAAAAATGCCATATACATATGAAGTATGATAACTGCATTGTAGAACACAAACTATGACCACTACACACACACTCACACATACCAGGTATGACCAGAACTCACAGACACGTACAGACATGCATATGAATATGACTGCCGCAGCCATATGATGCTTCATACACACAAGGTGTGATAATGTTTATTTATCAAGCAGGTATAACGTCTATATCCATACAATGTAGGATTACCATCTACAGACACAGCAGGACCCTGTATATAGACAAGGTATAACCACCAGTATAGACAAGGTATGACCATCACATATAAACAAAGCAGGACCGTCACATATAAGACAAAAGAGGACTCACCGTCCATGCACAGATTGTGATTACCACATCCATACCATATATAGCCACATACTCAAACATGGTAAGCCACATACAGGATACAAGATAAAGCCTCCATTTGTGTGTACGCTTTCAATCCTGCATATGGTCATATTCAACATATTCAGGTAGCATGAACACAATCAAGTTTTATTTGTGTTATACAAGAAACTCAAAGATTTCTTATGCCAATGGGTTTTTTTTTGTCTTTTTTTCTGACATAGACTATAATAAGTGTAACATGGTTTTAACACAGAAAGATTTTATCATCAGTGTCGGATCAAATTGAAATATCATCACTGATCTACAATGAAGACATAAGTCATTTTCAGTACTTTTGAGATATTGAAAAAAGACACTGTTTATAGTACAAGTCATTGGATGGGCTATGTCATTATGATTTTGTTGCATTTTACATAATTCTAGTGGAACATCTCCTGTTTAACCCTCCAAGTATCGCTAATAAACAGTCTGTGGTGTTAGGGGAAATCGAAGATTTTACCAAGTGTTGGAAAATGCTTAGAGACAGGCGTACCAAAATATAGTAAAGCCCATAAAACTATACATTTTGTGGAAGTAGAGTGAATAAACTACAACGATAATTTTTTTTTTTCATTTATCTCTATCTATTCTCTATCTGGATAGAGGTGTTATCATTAGTTCTTTTCTTTTTACCAGAACAAGGGTGTCAGTATTTTTTTTTATCACAGCACATGTACTGAAACAACATCATAGTCATAGTGATTCTTCCTTCAGTTTCTGTTCACATTTAATTTCCAGTCCAATGAAACAAGACAAGCCAGGTCGAGATATCACTGAGAAAACTGAGTTTATATAGCAGATTCCCTAAACCTGAAAATGGCCTTAAAATGAACTGTGCTAGAGTCTGTAAAGTATTCTGCTAGCAAAGAGTCAATACTGAATCAAATCAAAACACATTTTTCTATGTTCTTCTTCTTCTTTTTTTGTTTTTCTGAAAACCTTTAGATGTCAAAACGTCGGTGTTTGACAGACAAGGAATGCTTGGCTTTGCAACACCCTGCCCAGCGATTGGCAAAGAAGGATGCAACATATCCAGGTCCCAAACTGCTGAAGGGCATCAGAGGCAAGTCAGGGCAGTGTGTCTTTGACTGTCCCGTGGGCTACACTGTCAGTCACAGCACAGACCAGCGCAACAAGGACTTCCATCTGGTGGAGTGTATTCCCTGTGGTGGATACTGTCCCAGAGGTGGGTGGAGACTTCTATTTTTTTTTCTGTGGTGTTTGCAGTGTGGTACTCTTCTTATGTTCAGGGTTCTGCAGTGCAAAGACCAACAAAAAAGTGATGGTTTAAACATCTCACCAGGATACAACTACACCAACTGGACAGCAGACCCACATCATGAGGTATTCCGGCTTCAAGGCAAAGGGAAGATAGCAAAACCTGAATAGAGAGTGTAGAAGACACACTATGTCATCATGGCATCTCCCACTTTGAGGTGTTCTAGCTATCCACAGACTGCCAGTTGTACCTCTGTGCCATACAGTGGAACCTCGCTAGCATGATCACGGCTTAACACGATCTCCCTTTTCACACATCCTCTTCATCAAGTCCAATTTCAACCCTTCTTTAAACATACTAATTTATTTTCAATAACACACTTGGATTTTCGTATTCAACCGGCATAGCGCACTCAGTTCATTGGGACAGTTGTCACTCTTAGTGTGCTAGCTATGTGCTATGAAAATATTGAAAAGCCTGCTTTCTCATGTGAAACTATCAGCCTGTGCACTGTTGCTGTCAGTACAAAGCTTAGAGTTGGCCCACCCTTCTCACCCCTTTTCTTACCCCAGTGCGCACCAGTGTCATCTCATAATGTTACGTTAACATAGGCCTTGCTTGGGCCCACCTCTGGTTCTCCTGTCCTCAACTGTGACTGTTACAGTGCAGTGTTGTAAGCCTACACAATGCACTACAACACACCACTGACCAGTAGTTCAACTTTTATCACCACACATCATACATTACCACCTATCCTATCTTGCCCTGCACCACAACTCACTTATCAAGTTTTAAAACTTTTCAAACTTCACATTAACAAAATGGAAGGAAAGAGAAAATTAAGTATGTTAATACATCTAGCCTTTTAATAAGTACATGTATAATACGTGTATGCTCTGTTTTATTTCAAATGTATTCCTAAGCCTTTTTTCATGTTTCTGAAAAAGCATGGATTCGTACAAAAAAATTTGTTGACCCTGATACCATACCCACCCCGATAACACAACCCTTTGAGTTTGGTCCCAAGGGTGAGTGTGTTATCAGAGTTCTGCTGTACTCATAGGGACAAACAGCAGAAAGATATAAGTAAAAGGAAAAAGAAGAAATGTGATATTACGAAAAAAAAAAAAAAGATGAAAATTCTGAATTCTAAGTTAACCATTACCGGATGGTCAGGCTGCCCTTGTTACACTGTCATTTGGTAAGTGTTCTGGAAAAAATTTGTTGCTTAGTGAATGGTTGTCAGATGGAATGAAACTTTGATGTTTTGGTGGGAGGTTGGGGATGGGAGTGCATAGGAGAAGGTGTCTCAGAGGTGGGTGAAAATCTTTCTAAAGTTTGCTATGTGATGTTATGCCAAAAAGAAAGGTCAATGAATCATTCAGTTAGGTGGCTGTGCAGTCTATCATTCCATCAATTAATCCATAACTGAATCAGTCAGTCAGTCTGTCAGTCAGCCAATTCTCTCAATATGCGGTGTAACTATTTACGTTACGTTACGTTCTATAATACGTCTTTCAACCTCCTAGTGGAGGTTATCTCAACAGGCTTTTGTTTAAAACAAACAACAAACAAACAAAAAGCAAATTATAGTTTTCCTTTAAAAAAAAAAAAAATAAATAAATAAATAAATACGTAAATAAATAAATAAAATAAAATAAAATTTAAAAAATAAAATAAAAAAAAAAACTTGTTTTTGGTCACTCGTGGGTCCCTTGCTATTGTTATTTTTGGTATGTCACATCCATGTAACTATTTAGTCTCTCTTTTTTAATTATTGTGATTTTTGTTTCTCTACAGTTTGCAACAGCACCACAATCAACTCTGTAGAGGATTCGGAAGCCTTGAAAGGCTGTACAATCATTAGCGGCTACTTAGAAATGCAGCTGGAAAATGGCCGTAAGTTGTCAGTGCTTTGTCTGTCCTGTTGATGTGTTTGGCCAGAAAGTGAAAATAGAAATAAGAATACGAACACTTTTGTTGTCCAAAAGGAAATACAGCTTGATCAGTTTATTATTCAGGAAGGTGCAAACAAAATATATAAAGAATGCAATATAAGCATACATTTGCTATTTTTTGTATCCATGCATAATATATCTACAACCTACTTGTACATACTTACATAAATACTTAATGTGCCTACTTCTGCACATGCCAACTTACATACATGCCTTTAGACATACATACAAACAGACAGACACATATACACACACAAAACACATACATGCACACACACACACCCACATACATGTATACTATATATGCCTAGTATATAAATATATATATATGTACACATACATAAATTATGTTTACATTGTTTTCATTCATCTGTTTAGACTCAGTAACACTCTGATTGGAAATGGTACAACATGGTGCCAGTCTTTCACCAGATTGGTCTCCTGACACTTAGAGAGTTAACAGTAGACTGGAAACATGTCTCTGGTTGAACCCCAAAATTTTGCTGTTTGTGATTTTTTTTTTCCACGTTACACATATCAGTATGAATGTGCAGGATGGATCAGAATTCATAATTCACTTATTAGTTATATTTCTTAACATGCTTATTATATTGTTGTATTATTTTATTAATTTCGTAAGATGCTTATTTTTAGGTTACTGTATCGTATAAATTTAGGCCATGGCTAGCCGGACTTAAGCCCGTATGGTCTCGAAGTCTAGCGGAGTTATTCAGTCCGTGTCATTATCATGTAGTTGTGAAGTTCTATGTCTGCGTCCTGTTCCTTAGGGAGGGGGTGGGAGGCATGTGCGTGCAGCTTTAAACACTTTTAGCTAAAAATATGCTAATCAGTAAATGATAGTTGGTTTTATCGCACTTGGTGATCTTTTTTTTTTTTTTTAATATTTGAAACACTGAATGAGGTCTAGATCTAAATCCAGGTCACTCCATTCTACACGACAGTACATCTCCTTCAACTACACCCTAAAAAAAAAGACAAAAAAGACAGAAAAATACAAGAAAACACAAACACATACACATTACAAGAAGGAACCGAAAAGAAAAGTATGCACAGATCTACAGACATGAACGCGTTGTAGTTAGAGATGAACCCTTCACTCTCAGTCGATGATGTACGCAAGATGTATCTAGCAAAAGCATCTCCTTCAATTAATCCCTCAAAATTGTAAATACATATATAAACACAAAAACTATGTCAAATGCACGTACAATAAATTTTTATTAAAAAGAAAAAAAAGGCCTGGCTGAGGTTTGAACCCGGGCTCATCGAAATATCAGTCTGGCCACTTATCCTTCAGCCATGGACGATCGTGAACGTTTGGTAAAAATTAACATTATAGTGCTATAATCCAAAGCGACAGGTGTTGTCAATAAGTCCGGCTAGCCGCTTTGATGAATTTATTATTTTATTTCTTAACTTTAGACCTGCGAATCAGCCATGGAATGCAGCCACGGAACGAACAGAGCCCTCCGTGATGAGCTGCCGGGGTGTCAATCTGCATGGCAAGGGCTAATGCATACTTTCATTTTGACAAATAACCATTGACTCCACCCAGCCGTCTAAATGGCAGAATGTGGATCAACATCAGATCTCTGACTGCTTATGTGCTTCCTCAAATTCATCCCCTAACTCCACCCCTTCTTCATACATAGTGCTTGAAACTAGTTATAGGCAGAAGGGCTGTACTAATAAGTACATGTCAATTGCATAGGGGTGTCAAGTTTGTCACCCCTTACACAACAACTGCTCTGTTGCACTTTTATCCATATCCCTAGCATAACTCCATGGACCAAGCCATTTCAGTGTATTGACCTTCATGTTATACTGTCTCAATGTAAACTGTAAGCTGTCACGTGGATTTCGATCATTCTTCTTTGATCAGACAGGGCAGCATCTGACTTCGCCACAAAGAAATTATGTACTACTGGGTATTAATGGTATAGAATGAGAGCACAAGAGAGCTGTCTAATATGTAAACGAAGAGATACATAGACTGCTTTGGCTTTCGTCCATGCATAATTGTAGCTCACTTTTACCTTCAACAGTTTGATCACTGGTCAGTGCAAAACTTGTTGAATGGACCACGTAGGCAGGAGTGTCTAGTTGTTATTAAATAAAGGATAAAAAGATTATTTGGTATTTATGTTGGATTACAGACTTACAAGGTAATTGAGAGGACTTGAGTAGACCATGTTTGACAAAATTGGGGTAGATAAACCATTTTAAGTTTCAAGATCATGGCAAGAAATATCACAGAGGAGCCAGTTGGTATATATAACTCCCTCGCACAATTAAGTAGAAAGTCACCAGTTGTATAGAAAGACAGGTTGCACACTTTATATATTAATATAATATGCATTAATCTTGGAGATTTGTGTGCTTTCAAGCATATTAGGGAATGTAGTTAATGAGTAAGTTATGATTTCTGACCCATTGTGGATATTACATATACTGTGTCTTGTCAGCTGTGAAAGGATTTGTTGTTCAGGACAAATGAAATTTACCTTATCCTATCCTATGACCTCATATTGCAGATATAAGATGGTTGTTGTCATGAATGTTGATGCACAAAGCCATGCTTAATCAATTAGGTTAAGAGGAGAGTGCATTCTTGGTTTTCCTCAGGAAACCTGGACTATGTGTTCACTGAAAATCTGGGCAAAATCAAGGAGATAACCGGCTATCTGAAGATTTCAAGATCCTATGGACTTTTCACCCTGCACTTTTTCAGGAGTCTGGAGGTCATTGGGGGGGCCCCCATCAGCAACCGAGTTGGTGGTAAATTGTAAGTAGACTGGACTTGCAACCAGTAAAATACTGCTCATCTCAGTGAACTAAGCTGGATGATATCAGTGGGGGCTTTGGTGAAAAACTTGAATTTGACTGACCATCAGATCAGAGGAGTGAACCTTAAACTAAATATTTTGATCCTGAATCGTCGGTAATGTCAGAGTTTATCGGTGCAGTATTAGCAGTTCCTAACATTGAAAATTATCATCAAATACAATGACATTTAGAGTGAGATCTTACTCTAGGTTCGAAATGCAATGTCAGTTTCTGCCCACTCATTTGCCTGTCCATAGCCCACTTTGACTGGTATGATGAAAATCAGATCTTTAGCATTTTACGAAAAATATATACGACTGTCCAACCGGTAACTAATCAAACAATTAAAAAACTAAGAAAAGCAAATAACATATACAAAGAACTTAGATCGAATATTGTTGTTACTCTGCCAAATTTTCGAGCCCGCTTGGCTCTTCGTCGGGGCAATAATCAGATCTTTAGCATAGAGATCAAAAGCCATGTATATCATTTGGTCAGCACTGGTTCCTTTGTTACTTCCCAGCAGCCAGGGTTAATTGTGGATAGACGGATTGGTGTAGATTTATTGGTAACAGACTTAAATAACAGCAGACGCCACTCTATCCGGTCACCTCATATATACATTATGTTATAAATATGTAGAGCAGCACATTTATTGTAGAATTTTACACCCATTAACTCCATGGAGTGCATTCCTGTCTCCTCCCACTGCACCAGTAACTGTGTGCATGAAAAATTGGACATCTGTCTTATTTCACATGATCATGTATCAAACATTGAACACATTATACCACATTAAATGGTGCTGTGTATAACTTCTCTCAGAGCATGGTGTGACACAAATCCTGTATATCAACAATGGAGCTCAGATCTTTTACTCTATATACCAAGACAAAAATGGTGTGATGTATTGGCAGCTCATTAAAAAGTTCTATATGCTATGCAGTTTGCTCGCTCACTTGTTTGGTCCCTGAATTCCATAGAGTGGTGGGGCCCCCACTGAAAGGATTTCCACAACAAGCTCTCTACATGTTTCTTTGCTGTGTGCAAGGACCTCTGTCTCTGCAAATGTTTTTGCCTGTCCACTCCTCAGTGTGGTCCACCCATATCTTCCTTTGCCTGTCTCTGTGCCTCATTCCTTCATTGTTTCAGTGTAGGATCATTTTGGCCAATCTGTCAGATTTTGTGATGTGGCCATAGCAATTTAACTTGTGCTGTTTTACAGTGGGTAAGAATGCAATGTAGAAGTAAGAGAATCTTTTTATGTCCAAGGTGTTCCCATAAAAATGTGTGGGCTGACTGTCACTTTCAACATTTATTAGATGTGTAAATCCTTTTGTGCATTTAACTATTGAGCTTGTCTCTTAATCAAAATACAAACAGTTTATTATTAGTTAACTCTTGTTACCTATCATTAATTTTCTGGTCTTGCCGGAATTAATTCCTGTCATAAATTTGTTAATTTGGGGTATATATATCAATGAAGCATATAAAAAACCCCCACAAATCTACCGCTTTTTTCAAGCAATGCCGCCCGCTAGTTTTGTTTCTTGTTCCGTCATATAGCGTTTTAGTTTTGAAGTGGTTCTATTTATGGCCATGTAGCATGGAGTTTTTGAAGCGAACCTCATGTCAACTCAGTGACGGCTGAGTTGTCATTCCGGCGGCCACAGCTTGACCCTGGCAATGACTAATTCATCACTTGGGGTAATAAGAGTTAAAGAATGCATTTTGTGGGATTGGCTGAATCGAAAGGTCAGTAGAAGACAGCGGATTGGAGGAGGTTGGACACTGCAGCGTCATAGGTGCCCCCTAATTATCAGCAGGTCTGAAGGAGCATTTTTTGGGGACATTCTTGGGCATGTAATTTTGAATGTTTAAAAAAATTTTTTTTCTTGAGCTTCAATCTAAGCCCGCTCTCTAACGTTATGTCTATTTTCAGGCTTAATGACATGGTCCTCATTGTGATGGAGAACTCAAACCTGCGGGAGCTCTTTCCACCACGACAGATGGCTAAAATGAAGATCAATGGCCCAGTTGCAATCATCAACAACCGGAGACTTTGCCCCTCCAAAATTTTGGAGTTCATGGGACAAGCGAAGTTAAAATCTCAGCCTGCTCAGGACAATCACACCACCACCAATGGGGACATGAGCCCTTGTGAGTTAACCTGTGGAATATTGCACTTTGTGTTTTTTTTTGTTTTGTTAGTTTGTGTCTTTCTTTCTTTGTTTTGTTTTGTTTTGGTTCAGTCTTAGATTTGCATAATTGCTTATTGTTCTGTAAAAGTAATGATACCAATGGCCACTTGGTTCATCATAAGTTAGAGTCTAAAATGTTACTGATTTTCTCTCTTTCTTTTGTTTCCCTGAGGCTTTCTTATGGAAGGTGAGAAAAAACAAAGGAGCTTGAGACTTAAAAGAAAACATCACACACTCACATATAAAAAGAAAGTCAAAGTTTTGCCAGAAATGATCCAGTTCAAGGTAATAAATATTGTTAATTGAATATTGTGAAATAAGCATACCAGGGAAACAGAAAATAAAGGCCGAAGGGCTCATTCCTGTGTAGATAGAGTAGGGCAAAAGTAGAGTAGGAGATAGGGAGGATTAGGACCTGTATATACCAAACGAAAATAGTAAGGGACCTACGAGTGACCAAAACAATGCAGTGACACCCTCAGACCTTGTGGGAGGACCTTTTAACATGGCCCACGAAAAATAGGATAGGAATAGCAGTAGGAATAAAAACATGGACCAACAAAAGTCAAAACTATGGCAGATAGAAATAGTAATAGAGGCCATATTGAAATAGAATAGAAAACATATAAAAAGCAATAAACACACATCTTTAATAAAAATAAATGAAAATAGATATATATAGAATAGGGAGTAGCTGGATATGTAGTCCGCTGGCGATTTTGTATTTTTCTTCTTCTTCTTCTTTTTTTTTTTTCTGAAAAGTGAAGACAGGATTTTTTAAGACAGGTTTTTTTTTTGTTTTGTTTTGTTTTGTTTTATTTTTTTCAAAAATGAAAATAGGATTTCTTTTTTTTTTCTTCTTTAAAGCGGAAACAGGATTTTTGTTTTTTATTTTTATATATATTTTTTTATTTTTTTCCAATATGAAGACAGGATTCATTAAGATAAGGTGTTGTTGTTTTTTTTTTTTAACAAAGAATCATCGAGGTAACCTCCACCAGGACGTTGAAAGATGTGTACAAAACGTAATGTAACGTAAACGTAGTTCCAGGCTAATTATGTGAAAACAAATGTATAGAAATCTCTTTAAGGCTTTCAAGCTGATCAAAGCCTCTGCAGTGATACTTTGCTAATATCTTGTCTACCCTTAGAAGCCTAACTGTTTTTAAAAATAGTCTATGATTCTATTGAGAAAATTGCAATAGTATGGAGTGAGGACACTTGTCTATGACAATTAACTTGGCCCCAATACTTACTGTGTCCTGATCTGTCCTCGTGCAGCTTTCGTTTATAACTAATGGTTTTCAAGGTTTGATTGGCAATAAACTGATATTTTTGACAGATATGCTTTTAGGGGTTGATCTGAAGTCAGTGGTGGATTAGAACAATCTGTAATGACAGATGCTATGATTGCTCAGTGTTTGTTATTGGGAATGTAAAATAAGTATAATTATGTCCTTACATAAAATATCTGTGATTTTTTATATTGTCTGTGTTTTAGAAATACATCTAAGATCTTTGTAATTATTTCCTCATATAAAATATTTATAATTTCTTTTCCATTAAATATTTTTTTTTTCATTAAGGGGGTGCTCAAGTGAAGTTTTGAGTTCTTTTAGAATTTGGCCTCAGTGATATGAGATGTCCTTAGTGTGATACTGGGAACCTATTTCAGTCACAAAAATTTCAATATATTGCTTGTTGCCATGGCAACGGTGCTATCTTGAAAAATAACTAATTAAAATTTTTTAAATTTTCAAAACCAATAGAGATATTTACTTCCTCTAAGTGTATATTGAAAGATGAGGCCTATGTGGAGGTAATAGGCTAGGTTTTATTTGTCTGTGATGGATCAAAAAGATATAGGTTTGTTCTAAAGTTGAATAAAGGTTTGTTCTAAAGTTGATGTTGACCGAAAGTGTAGAAAAAAACAATGACCTGCATTAAGAGAATAAACAATTTCTGTTCTCTTATTGGAAAAAAAACATAAAACTAACTAGCCAATACCTATAAATGTGAATAGTCAATCGGTGTATCAATTCTGATGGATATGACAATAAAGGCTGAGATTTTAGGATTTTAATGAAACTCATTCAACAAAAAAGAAGTAAAGATGAGAAAATGGACAATAATAAAGTATAAAATTCAAAATAATGAGGTATAGTCTATACATTCAAAGGCATTTTGGGGGCTGAAACCAGTAGAATTGAGCTTTACCGCTTGGAATTTGCGATCTAGATGTAATCAACTATTGAAGTTCATTGAAATCCCATAATCGATAATTTGACCTTGTATTGGTGAAAACCTCACCCAAACACCCCCTTAAGTGTTTTTAAAATATATCTTTGTAATTATTTCCTCGCATAAAATATTTGTGATTTTTTTTTTTCATTCAGTGCTTTGAAAACCTATCTAATCATGAGTCGTTTGTGTGGTGGTCTGGGAAAAGCGCTTAAAAATCAGCACTAATCGGTTCCAAAGTACAGGCAGAAATAAACAATTTAGAGTCACATGCTGAAAACTGAGCTTTCAGTTTTAAACCAAAGTTCAACTTTTTTCAGAATTTTGCCACCAATTATGTTTTTTAAACTGTTTTCTAAGAGACTACATCGAACGAATTCCAAAAGAAGAACCTATAAAGTTGACTTCTTACGGTCACTTTAGCTAGATGTAGCGGTGTTTTACCAAACTGAACTGTGTTGCACCGCAGTCTTTCTTCAGATAACTGTCCAATCTAATCCAGAGCAAAGGGAGAGAGAAAACTAAATAAAGGTATCTTTCTTTAAACATGATATATCACTCATTTCTCTCTGAAATTCATTGGAATTCATTTCTGAAACTTTGAAAGCATTCTCTCAAAAAAACTTTTCTGACCGCCATCTTCAAAAATTCATAGGAAAAAAAAAACTCTCAGAGATCTTTGAAAAGTTTAATTTTTAAAAAGCAACATAATCAGTCAAAGTTCAAGTTTCAGAAATAATTGAGCACTCAAAGTCAAATTTCTGACAATTATTCTCTTTTCTCAGACCACACACACCAGGTTTAATTTCAGAATATTGTATTTTACTTCTCATAGAGTTACAAGAGTTGACCATGAGTTGTAGCTCATAAATTTCTTCACCAGGAAAGGATGCCCATTTACTTTCCTCTGACACCAATAATTTTGTATCATCACTGAATGTTTGTATCTGCCTATGTTGATTTCTCAAAATTAAACAAGAAAGACTGAAAAAAAAAAACACAAAAAAAACAGATTTCCCAGTTGTTTTAGCTTGTTCAGGCATCTATCACATTTTTCAAGATGTGTTCACTTCTCAGATGCCTCCAACAGTGAGATAACTGGGAAATTAGTTGTTTGTCCCTTTTTGCTGAATTTGAGAAATCAGACTCAGGCAAGGAGAAACATAGAGTGACAATACATTAAATATTTGACATTAGGCCCATGTGAGCTGGTTGGGCGACGTATATGCCACAATGAGTAGAACACATTTACCAATGTGTGTTGTGTTTCTTGTTCTCCTTAGGTAAGGAGATCATGCTGAACATGAGTCTAGAGATCATTCGGTTCGAGAATGTCTTAAGCGTTCAGATGAAGTGGATGAAATATCACACCGGTGACAATCGTCACCTACTCAGCTACTTCATTTACTACAAACCAGTGTATGTATTTTATTTGTTATGCCTTAATTCTTTGAGGTGGTGGATGATGGTGGGGGGAGGGGGGGGGGGGGGGAAGGGGCACAAATCCTCTATTATAGTGTCGGGTTGATCAGTGGTAATTAAGTGTATAAATAGCCATTTCAAATCTTTCACTCCAGCCAGCAATGAAAAACTGAGCATCAAGTCTTTGTCTACAGTATAAACCACTGTTTATGGATTCAAGCCTATGTCATGGCTAGTCATATAGCCTTGCACGAAATGAGGCAGCAGATTCCATCGCCAAGGCCAACCTGACAGTAAAGCTACTGGATGAGATGTCACCTGAAAGCTGTCCACATCTTTTGTGATTGCATCAACTTCAGGAATGCTCCTCCTTGTTGATCTCTGAAGGATCTCTTTGCAGAACTGAGGCTGCAAACTAAGTTCGTATTTTTACAGAAATCTTTCCCTCAAAAATTTAGTCCATCCACAGGAAGATGATCAGCAAGAAGAAGCCGCAAAGCAAACTGTACACCTTCACATATTTTATTGAGATCTCCTGGATGCCTGACATTGTTTGATAACTCTTTTTGCACCTCTTTTAGAACTAGGATATCTGACTAATTTGTGAATGCCTTCCATCATAGGCACAGTGTAGCCATTAAACCAAAAGCTTAACCTCAACCCAAACTCAAACCAATAATTATCATTAATATTCTTATGATAAGGGATTTGCTCGTAGTTTTAGTAGTTGTACATATACAGAACTAGTGAAATGTGCCTTTGAGATGTGGCTCGAGAGTACTTTCTTTTTAACTAGGAAATGAACCAAATAAAGTTAATTGATGTACACAGCCATGAAACAGACAATAACAGAAGTTTACAAAAACATAAATAAATACTATTACACCCCTGTATTAATGGCTTTGGTGGACCAACCAGATTTCAGAGGTCCAGTCAATAAGTATTAGTGGGTCAGTGAGTCAGTCAGTAAGTCAGTCCATCTGAACCTTCCTCCCTCCATCCATCAGTCTGTTCTTCCCTCCCTCCCATTGTTCATCTATCTATCTATATCTATCTGTCTGTTCATCCTTCAGTCAGTCATCATTCCTCAGTGGCTCAGATCATTTTAGCTTTACCTGCAAAAATGGACAAAACTGTTTTCAGCAAAGGAAGTTTACAACATGTGTAGGATTTTTATGTGGTAGAACTGATATAATTTAAAAGCATTGTGGCACTCTGATTTGCGACCATATTGATTAATGGGCAACATTTCATATCGAACTTACACAGGAGCAGAAGCACAAAAATAAAGAAATAGTAAGATCTAGTGCTAGTAAAAAAGCATATGTGCATGACCTTGGGGGCCAGCCAAGTTCTATTATGGGATGGAGGAGGTAAATGTATTTAGTAAATCCTATGTTTAACAACTGCACTGTGATTCAGCATCTTTTAACAGTCTATCAAATTGCTAGCATAATGGTCTGTTGTATGTTTTGATTGCCACTGTTACTGAATGAGCAAGGCCATAAAGAATTATGTGTCTGTTATTATTATTATTTTTTTTTTTATTTCATTTTTTCCTTGGCTGATTTTGAATCTCTCTGTACATCAATGTGTTGGGTCAGTTCAGCTTTGACCTGTCTCTGAGATATTGTGACAATTTTGTTATTTGCAGGACCAAACCTGTGCAAGATATCTATGAGGGCCGAGATGCCTGCCATGACAATGACTGGAAGACAATTGACAAAAATCTTGATGACAAACACGAACGCAATCACGAGCTATTCTATATTGCTGACTTGGACCCGTTTACCAAGTATGCCGTCTTTATTGAGGCCTATACTCTGCCCGGAGCCATCGCATCAGCCAGGACGAATATCCATTACTTTCAAACAAGCCCAGACAGTAAGGTTCCATACTGCTTTGTATGATGTATAAATAAGATTAAGGGGGTAAGCAGATGAAAATTTCAGATTGTTATTTCACCAGACTGAGAAGAGAAACTTTGACATGTTGTTGTGTATGAGTGGGAAAGATGTTTTTCACTTTCAAATTTTTTTTTTTTAAATGATGGCTTCCATGGAAATGGCAGCCATCTTGAAAAAACACTAATCGTAGAGTGTTAAAATTTCAAAAAGTATTTCATCTACAGGGTTATTTATGGTGTCAAAACTTAGTTTAGGGTCATATTGGGGCAATAACCTGGTTAGTTTTGTCCTTTTACAGTTACCTTTATTTATATAAATTTTTCAAAAATTGACACTCAGCGCTAACCAATAAAATACGGGTTGTGAAACAAACAAAAAATTGTGAAAATTTTTTACTTCTAAGTACAACCATACCAAATAGGCTATTGACCAGACTAATAATCAGAGAATGTGTGTGCCAAATTGGAGTCCTATAGAGTGTATACTTTTTGAGATTTTAAGAACACATAGATTTCTACAATTTTTTTCAAAACAGCCACAAATACCACAAATATGAACAAACAAATAAATAAGTAGAAAGTAAAAAAAATCAATAATTAAATAAATTTCAATTTTTTTTTTACCTGGTTGGTCGTTCTTGAGGATAAAGAAAAGAAAAGAAAACAAATCATCATCACCATCAGTGTTTTGCAGAAATGTCTTGGAATTTATGACACTGACTGACAAATGACAACTGATGTAATACACTCAAAAAAACAAATGGCAGTATCTCTCAACACAGGAGAAATTTTTTTTTTGCCCAAGTCAAATTTAGCATCAAATTGATTTCTCCTGGTCACACAACAGATGGTGAAATAAAAAAAAGATAGAGCCTGTAAGGATTTTTAGTACCATGCACTGTCACAGGAGACAAATGAGATGGTCAAAAAGGCCCTGTATATTATTATTATGGCAATTTGAAAAGCATTCCTGTCAATGCCGATTTGAACCAATTTCAGAGCCATCCAAACCCATCAACGTGCATGTGACCACAACTAATCCAGGAGAACTGGAGATCAAGTGGGATGCTCCTCTTAAGCCAAACGGAATCGTTACTCACTACAAGGTCTTGTACTATCCACAGACATTTAACATTGAGGGCTTCAGGCAGAGAGATTACTGTAAAGATCGTAAGTCTTTTGTCAGTCATTTCAGAGTTAACCATAATAAGGTATTTCAAGGTCAGTCATGTAATCAACGGAACATTGCTTACACATGGGTTTGTTTATATGGCGTGAACATGTCTGAATGCTCATCACTGTGCACAGAGATCACACATAAATCAGCGTGTGGCCAACATTCCCTCAGACATGTGACCAACCTCAGAATACCACATTGTGCTGATGTGCCATGAATTCCTTTACTGTTTCACATCTTGACACTCCTATACCAGGTCCTATTCCTGTCTCTAGCTGCTGTCCTAGGGCTTTTCTCTATCTTTCACTTCCACATCAATCTAAGCAACATCTAGATCTAGCTTTGTTTACATTGTTTGAATCACAAGACTAGCCTGAATTGGTGATTGCTATAAAAAAAAAATTTGTTTTAAATAATTAAAAAAAGAAAAATTCCCACTTAAGATCCTGATCATCTCGATCTGAATTTTGGTCTTGCTCAACATGTTCCTTCATCGGACATTGGAAAATCTTGACCTTAGCATCTCCATAAATGATGAGACCATGTAAATTTATATGTAGCTTTTTATCTTCACTGCTATAGGACTGGAGAGTCAGTGCATCAGGGGTGTGCACTGTGTCAGATTTGCACCAATTTGCACCAAAATTGACTTATTTCTCCTGGACATAAAGGTATTGAAATCAACCAATTTTGGTTCAGATTGGTGCAGTCTGACACGCTGGAGACACAGGTGAAGTGAACATCTGCCCTGACACACTGACCCTCCAGTCCTCTAGAGCCATCGGTGATGTCATTCAGCACCTTTTACTGTGCTAGGCAAAGCTTACCTGTCAGTTGAGATTGCCAAAAGAAGTGAAAGAGACAAGATGAGCAATAACATTCACTGTTTAAAAAATCCTTTTTGAGTCAACAAAAAAAAACCAACACTTCTAGACAATCAAGGGACATTACCAGACTAAAAGAAAACAGTTTTCTATGGATCGTCTCCAGCTGGTTGTAAGAGAAATACCTTCGTTCGAGGCCTGAAACAGTTCTGGACAAAGCAGTAAAAGGGGTTAGTTAAAAACCTAAAACAATACCATTCCAGAACTGACACTGTCCTTACCATATTTTACGCCGAGAACAGACCAGAGCTGGTGGTGTACTGGGGCTGGGGTGGGAATGGTGGCTCGCCACTCATATATTATGCTACACGCCCAGGGCAATGGCCCTGCCAGCTTGCGGTTCACTGTGTTGCGGTCTGCGCAGCGCCATTGCCCTAGCCGTGCAGCATAATATATGATTGGTGAGCCACTATTCCCATCCCAGCCCCAGTGCACCGCCAGCTCTGGTCTGTTCTCACCCTTAGAGGAGAGTAATGTCTACTATTCAGTGGTTGCAAAAAAAGGTAATGATCTCATTTTCCCACTGTCTGTCCATGCTTTGTTGTGATGTTTGTTCATTTTTATTGTCATTACCCTGTGTGACCATTGTCTCTTCAGTCATCATATCTGTATGTGAGCAATTTTTCTTTGTGAGCATTCATTCATTTGTCCATTTGTTCATTCATTTTATTCATCCATTCCATTCATTCATTCATTTATCCATTTCTGTATGTGCTTCATATATCCCTGTATTCATACATTCACTTATGCTTTTGCTGACTAATTGACTGATTGACTGACTGACTGACTGACTGACTGACTGATTGATAGACAGATGAACAGGTATATGGGCAGACACATGGACAGATGGATGAATGGATGGATGCACAAAGGGAGGGAGGGAGGAACAGATTGATAGATGGATGGAGAGAGAGAGGAAGGTATGGACAGACTAGCATTCACTCACTTGTCACTGACTCACTCGCACACTCACTCTTTCACTCCCTCACATGCTCCTTCCTATTTTTATTTTAGCCATTGTTTTGAAAAAGAAGTTGCAAATGGAGGAAGAAAAGAAAAAAGCAGAGGTGGAAGCAAAGAGGAAGAAGGAAAAAGAAGAGAAAAAGGAGCAGCAGTGCTGTGGGTGTGGAAAGTCAATGGAAGAATTGATAAAAGAGCTGCGACAACAACAGCAAGACATCTCTTTTGAGAATGGACTTCATGATAATGTCTACAAAAAAAACGAGTGAGTGATTTTTTTAAGGCAAGCTCTGATACCTTTAGACCTGAAATTATGATGGATAATCAGTGCAAAATTGCTCTTGAGATTTTGATATATTTCGCTGTTTTAACATGTCCTCTCTCCATATGTGATACTTAAATGACTTGTTTTTTTGTCTCTCTCTAGCATGTGGAATTGACAAAGAAAATGTTCTTTTTTTTTTGTATGAACCAGTATAGTGTCATCTTTCGTTTGCCTTTTTTTTTTTTAAATTGCGTAGTTCTTTACATTTTTTCAGCTATCAGAGTTTCTTGTCTTGAGAAAATTGACATTGTATGTAGTTAGAACACTATATTATAAAAATTAGCCTGATTTATGATTATGTTTGCATGGAAATTTGCTTGATCTTTTTGCTTGTGGTGTCGGTGACCTAGCCGTTGGGCCGTCGGACTCGGGATCTAAAGTCTCGGGTTCAAGTCCTGACTGGTCCCGACATTTTGTCCTTGGGAAAGACAATTTATACAAATTTCCTGACCCGACCCAGGTTTAAATGGGTACCCGACTATAGACAGTGATTGATATTGTTAAACTGATAAGGATTTGAGCACCTAACAGGCAGCTGCCTTGTATGATTCCCAGGAAGCTGAGAATGTTCATAAGTGTCTTCTTTGGGTCTGTCGGGGTAATAATAGATTGTAAAGCGCTTAGAGCCTGTACTTACGGGGATAAACGTTATATAAATGCCCTCTATTATTATGATTATTATTATTATCTTAAAGACTGATATTGCATTAGTTCAATTTTCAGATGAATTTGTCACTTAACACACTTCATCTTTCAAGGGCTCAAATGCAGTTCTCTCAAAAGGAATGTCAGTGATACTTGAGACAGTTTGGCTTGTGAAGGATCACTTTGTTTGCACAGCTGCCTGTGATGTGTGATTTTCAGTAAACACTTCAAAGCCTGAAAGCTTTTTGGATGTTGACTGTTACTTTTATGTTGGATTAGATCATAGTTATTTCTATAATTACAATGGTCTGTGCTAAAGGTCTTGGTCAGTAGGGGATGAAAAAAAAATGGGTTCTCTGGCCAGCAGACTGTCAACTGTCTTAGAGAGTGCTGCCCTATGCTAGAATAGCAGTTTCATTCTATCCTAGGTAGTGCTATATAGTATGAATTGTCATATGCTGGAATGAACAATTTCATTCTTTCCTCGGTAATGCTATAATATATGAGCTATCCTGTGCTATAACAGACAATGTCATTCTTTCCCAGATAGTGCTGTAATATGAACTGTGCTGTGCTAGAACAAACAATTTCATTCTATTCTAGATTATGCTATAATATAAGCTATCCGTTCCTGGAATTATTCTAAGCAGTGTATAAAATGAGCTGTCCCATGCTAGAATGATCAATTTCATTCCATCCTAGATAAGATGAATTATTCAGTGTGAGAATGAACAAGTTCAAGACCAGATGAATAGCACAAAGAGACAATGATGGCAATGATATCTCATATTTTGGTTTGGTTTGGTGTTCCACAGTTGTAGAATTGCCTCAGAAAACACTACGAAGTTCCAGCAGAAGCATGCACCAGTCCCCATTTGGAACAATGGTCTTGATTTTTATCACCCTGTTCGATACAAGCCTAGAAACTCCACCCTCCAGGAGATGGAGAATATGACAGTGGATGTTTCCGATCCGTCCAAACCTCCCTTTGAAGTTATAGTTTCTCACACCCATGCAACCCTCACCAATCTGCACCATTTCCAGGAATACAACATTGAAGTAAGTGGTTATGAGAGACTACAACATTGAAGTGAGTGGTTCTGAGAGACTACAACATTGAAGTGAGTGGTTATGAGAGACTACAACATTGAAGTGAGTGGTTATGAGAGACTACAACATTGAAGTGAGTGGTTATGAGAGACTGCAACATTGAAGTGAGTGGTTATGAGAGACTGCAATATTGAAGTGAGTGGTTATGAGAGACTACGACATTGGAGTGAGTGGTTATGAGAGACTACGACATTGAAGTGAGTGGTTATGAGAGACTACGACATTGGAGTGAGTGGTTGTGAGAGACTACAACGTTGAAGTGAGTGATTGTGAGAGACTACCACGTTGAAGTGGTTGTGAGAGACTACAACGTTGAAGTGAGTGGTTATGAGAGATTACAATATTGAAGTGAGTGGTTTTTGAGAGAATCCAACACTGAAGTGAGTGGTTTTGAGAAAATATAACATTGAGAGGAGAGGAATTCAACATTCAGGTAAGTTGTTTTGAGGAACACAACAAAGATGAGAGGAATACAACATTGAATTGAATGGTTTTGATAGAATACCACAATGAAATGATTGGTTTTGAGGAATAAAAAATTAAGGTGAATGATTTTTGAGGAATACATCATTGATGTGTCTGAAATTTCTTGGTGGAATTTTAAGATTGAGGGGAGAATTGATTTATGCTTTAAAATTTTTCAAATTTCTTCTCATCCACTGTAGTTTATGAACATGTGTTTATTGATAACCCCCTGGTGACTTTCTTGTGCTAATATTGATATGGTGATTGTATGTAATTGTACATACAGATTGTCGTTTTCTACTAGAGCACAAAATGTGCGCTGGGGGTGGGGGGGGGATTGCAATTTGAGAACTCTTCATGTAGTTTCATATGATCTGTCATTTCACAACTGCTCTGTAAAATAGGCATAAATGAAGACTTTCTGTCCAAAGGTGTTAGATGCCTCATGGCTTCCAGAACATGAAGAACTATCAGATAAGGTCATGGAAAAATTAGTGGGTCATGAAAATTATGTATTCATTCAATAGAATCATGATTGCATAACTCGTCAGATGGCTTGTGCTATAAACAAGTTTTTGTCAACAGTGCTGGAAGTGACTGATAGTCATTGCTTTTGGATCATGGCATATAAGTCATCCTCACCATTTTGAAGATATTGAAAAAGAAATGTTTGCAGCACAAATCATTTGATGAATTTTGCAAACTGTGATTATATTTAAATTGATGCGTAAGTTTGTGATGCATGTCTGTTATAATGACATCATTGGATGGCAATCACACTCAGAATGCCATGAAACTTCAGTTTGCATTTTGATCTTAGTCTTGACATAAGCCATTATTGTACAGCACTTAGAGATGACAGATGTCCTTTTGTTTGCCAGAGGACAGAAAACATGTCCTTTCTCTCACAGTCTCACAATAAGCCCCCCCCCCTTTTTTTTTCAGTCAGTTTACAAGTAAATTCCCTTTGCTAAATGCACAATGTAGAAGACAAGCATTGTAAAGAGAGGGGAGAGAGGGGGGGGGGGGAATCACATTTGCTCATGTGGATTAAAAGAAGTGAAGGAAAGCAATTCTCAAAAAAAATTTTCAGGATTAAATAAAAATAATTGTTTCAACATCTGCGGAATTTTTCTAAATTTTCTATAACTCATGATTCAAATGAGAAGAGAAAAAGCAATTTTTTTTTTTTTTTTTTTAAATTTCTTTGTAATGTTTATACTGAACTTCTTGCACCTGGTATAATGAAGTACTTTGGCTGATGAACAGTAGACCACATTCTTGATATGATGTGTTTTCTCTCTCCCAGGTGATGGCCTGTCACAAGACCAACCATGTCACTGGCAAAAAGCTGTGTAGTAACGTTGTCATGACATCTGGCCAAACCAGTGCTTCCTGTGAGTGTTTTCTATAGAAAGATTGTCTTTTGTCTCCTCCCTCTCTCTTTCTCACTGTCTCCTAGCCCTCCCTCTCTCTTTCTCACTTTAACCCTCCCTCTCTCTTTCTCACTTTAACCCTCCCTCTCTCTTTCTCACTTAGCCCTCCCTCTCTCTTTCTCACTTAGCCCTCCCTCTCTCTTTCTCACTTAGCCCTCCCTCTCTCTTTCTCACTTAGCC
>JBCEWB010060561.1:0-13706 GCA_039654565.1 Peronia peronii
GGCACGCAGCCTACTCTTTCATCGATTTTGAACTACCAAGGGTTCTTTAACGTGCGTAACGTACACACGGGACCTCCAAAATATATTCACCCTTATCCGAGAAGGCTAGGCATCGGGCTTCCCTACCCACTGGAAGCCAGGGGACTGTTGAGTCATTGAAAAAATGAGGGCTTTCGCTCACGAACAATTTCTTTGTCGGGGCCTGCTGTGTCATACTACTGGGCAGTACAGCACATTGCGGGTAAAGGTAGGCCTACTTGACGCATTCAGGGATGATTTCTTTGTCAGGGGAATTGGTTCGATACCTGAGTTTGATCTTGGTTACCTTTAATATGAAAGAAAAGTGCGATCGGAGAAATGAAAACCGTTCGTTATAAGCGTAGTTTTCGTACTGGCCCATCGTTTTATTTCTTTGTAAGCATAAGAAATTACTTAGCAAAAAAAACGTTCCCAAAGATTCTTTCTTAATAACGCAAGTTTCTTTTTAAGCGTTTTCTTACTAAGCATGTTAGGGTGTATAACACAAACTTCATGGGTTTGATCACTCCACCTCCTGTTTGCCAGTTCATACATTTGGTGTCTAACTTGCTAACACAGGGAGATGGTGTCTGAGATAGAAGACCACACTCAACTTCTATTCTACTACAACTCACTGGTTTTACAAATACACATTATTCTAATGGTGAGCCAGAGACTGAACATGTAACTTCTCTGATGCCTAATCCCGCACATGTCAAGGGCCAATCTGGTCTACGACTGACATATCCTACTTTTGACTGAAACTTTTTTTCCAACAAGCACACAAGTGACTATATGGTATTCATATTACATCAACTTAAGGCAACAATCATTTTTAAAAAAACTGTTGTATAGAAATCTTCATACTACAGTTCAGCATGTTTGACTGACATTTTTAGATTAATCAAGTTACTACTGACATATATTATCTTCAGCAAATATTGGCTTGCTACACTACAGATACTCTCACTGAAATATTTTATCATGGACTAAGCCAATTTGCCTCTGTGTTACCTTGTGTAAAAAGTGGACTTGGCCTCTGTCCAGTCCCACCCTGTGCCGGTACATCACTACTTGGAGCTGTGTAGGTTGCTGCCCCACCCATAGGAAACCGCATCACCCCTCTGCTTCTTTCTTCGTATGAGATTGGAATGGTGGATTCTTCTGCTATCAGTTTCTGGGCATTCTGGACCTGTAAAATAGACATGACAAGAAAATATATGGTTGAATACAGACTTAAAGTTGGATATAGACTTGAACTTCAGTTCTTATATATAGATACTCATGTGATCTGAACAGATAAACAGAAGTGAAAAGATGGCTCTATTACCTAACAGAAATTGATGAATGATTTCCATAGAGCACAAGAAGTAGGGATGTCAAACTGTTTTCAGTAAAAAGGTGGCAGTTGGTCGGCCAAAAGTAGAAAAGTCGGCGATGATCAAAACAGTCGGAAGTTTGACTCTCTGAAGAAGGTTATCTTTGTGCCAAGGACAGGTTGAGAAGACAGCGCACAGAAAAAAAAAATTTTAAAAATAAAGCAATCAAAGAAAGGGTTTAATTAACTTTCCGTTTCCTATCCGTTGCGACCAAATGAGCCATTACATGGTCCTGCCCCATGCGACTCGGAGCAACATTTGACCCTCCATCCCTAATACGTTTGTTATTGAGGGACAGATTTCATCTTCTGGTGTCAAATATGGCAGTAATTGAGCCACAAGGCTATTCACACACAATCAGCAAAATGCAGAGGTCTTCTGTGCTGAAAACTGCATATTTCTATCTACCATAGTTTTTTTGTTACAGAATATAGAAATAGGTGATAACTTCCACACAGGTGAGACCCTTTTATTGTTGATTTTGCTCTCAACCTCACGGCAACGAACCGCTAGATTTTCAAACCAGAGCTTGGTCGGGTGTAAAAACCCATAAGACGACACATGGCCCAGATGGCTCTATCTGGGGGCCAAACTCTGCCTGTGCAGGAGAACTGCCTGAAGTTCATTTTCTCTCATTTACTTGTGTTTTAAAAGGCATTAGAATTCCTGATTTAATAGTAATGCACATTCCATTGTACTATATTAAAATTCTTAAAGATTTGAATTTTTCAGTGATACCATTTTTTCATGAATCAAGTAATATAGTTGTAACATTAACCATTCAATATTTAGTAAAACTGCTTTCGTTGACAAAATTAACATGATTTTTCTAATAAGATGTATTGCCCTTATTCCACTATGAAATTGAACAAGATTTTATATATTTGTGCACAAAAGGTTGCCAAAACAGGCAATAAAAAAATTTTTGATGCCCTCTCCTTCTATCTCAGACAGCGTGGAATTGTCCAACAACGTTTGCGTATACAGGCCTCTGACATCAGGTGATAGGACATTGTTCAGGCACAACAAGCACTATGTATTATGAGACATTTAAGATATGAACAAGTTTCTTTATTGATCTGAGACTGGTCTATTTTCTGTCTTTTCACCATTAACACATTAAATATTTTATAAGTGCATTTGTAGAAACATATTTTTTGCAAACTGATGGCGGGTGGACATCTGCAATGTCTTTTCAATGCTCACTCATAAGATGATGAGGTGTTTTTTCTGAAAGTTTTTCCCATTTTCTGTTGTCTGGATAAACATCTTCTGCCGCAAAGTGACAGAAATATCAAAATTTTATTTGTATGATCCTTGTACAAATGCTTTATTTGTCTCAGATTTCCATGGAATTTAAAAAAAAAAAAAAAGAGTTAGTTTCACAATTTCTTACTCTGGGCTCAAACATGTTATTGCAATGTTTTTTATTGTTGCTATATTATGAAAAATCAAGTCCGCATAGCTTTAAATTAGTAAGTAAAACGAACATATAAATAATTCTCGAAATCATATAATTATGCCATATAGATTCTTTCATTGCTGCTGCATACAAGTCCAAATAATTTGAAATGTGGGAGTGAAATGAATAAGCTTAATAAAAGACCTTTTGAAATCATACAGGTCTAAGACACCAAGATTCCTTCACTGCATTACACCATACCAAACACACACTACTTTAAATTACAAATGAAATAAATATAACAAATGCTTCAGAAGAACAGTTTCAACTTTCTTCATCTCTTTCTTCACAACTTATCCACATAAAAAAGAGAATGAAGGAAACTGGTTATTTAAGTAGGGTTTTCCTTCTCTAACAGTATTTCATGCTTTTTTTTATGCTAACATAACTTTAACAAGCCATAACTTCTGTCTGGTTTGGAGGGTTATCAAAATTTTTTTCACCTTACAGAAAAATAACATTTTCTCTCTACACAAACATTTTGAAAATCTCTGGTGGAAGAAAGTGAGATCATTTATTTATATAATTCACATTAACAAAACATCACTCAATATACCCACTTAAACAAAACAGTTCTAAAATGATTATTTCACGTCAAATAGAAATGAATAGATATCCAAAAGAACATTTTCACTAAAGAAAAAAATAATTATCAACTGCCCCTTAATTCTTACACCTGGTTCAGTTGGGTCTGTATCCATAATTCAGCCTTGACAAGATAATTGCAGGGTAGCAGATCTTTATGCTGTAGGAGGTTTCAGAACAATTATCACAGTAAAGAGCCAGAATTTGCCTTGAATTAACTGCCTGCCCTGAAGTGAAATGGCCTTTGCCTTTATAGAAACCAGTGTATTAGACCTTAACTTGATAGAGATGATGTAAGTCCCTAAGAGAACCCAGGAGGTGATTCTGACTCATATGACAGTAGTACAGAGCCGTGCCGTGGACTAACACACTGTCAAATATTACTGACAAAAATGCATCAAGTCAATGAGTATTCAGACCAGTTCATGATTTACCTGGGAACATTGAGCCCCTAGAGTACTTTCAGCTATTCATGACAGATGGAATGACAGATCTTATGGTCACTGAAATCAAATGTTATGTCAATTACAAGCAGGAACTGAAAGGGGTTCCTGATGCCAGCTGGAAGCCTATTGATACTGCAGATATTTCTGGCCACAAATATCCTCTTTGGCCCTCATGTTCATCCAATTTTCTTGTCAACTCTAATTTTTGTATTGAGTTTTGATTGAATTTAGGATTTTTTAATGATTTTTTTTAAAATTGTCAGTCGTGGAATTTGAGTGATCTCCCATTGCTTGGGATCTAGGATTAGACTCAATTCTTGGACAGTGGATATATGGATTAGACTTGGAGTGCAGGACCCAGGAAGGAAAGGGTTGAAAAAAAAAAAAGGGCAGCCAAAAAAGAGCAAACTCACTCTGTGCTGAATAAGACGTGCATTATTCTGCTCTTCCTCCTCTCCAATGCCTATCATATCATCTTCTTCATCATCTCTATTCTTAGCTTGAGTAAACATCAGATCATGGTCACTTATACCAAAGATATCTGAAAGCAGGAGAAGATACATCTCAATACAAATCAACATTTAATTATTCAAAACTGCAGCCTGTTTTGTGTACTACAACAAGGCTAAAAATATTTCACCCTCTACACAATTGGAAAATAAAACAGATTTAAATAATGTAAATTTTGGTTTAACTATTTTGATTGCACTTCCCTTCTAATCTTTTACTATGATTGATATGTTGCTTTGACATTCACTTTGAAGGTATATCATCTCAAAGAAATTGAAATCTGGACACTTTCTCAACAATTTGATTAAAAATACATTGACAAAGTCACTGGACTTCATAGTGCTGGTTCTGGAGAAAGTTTTCTTTTTCAGTTTAAGCCCAGTATGTCAATGTGTGCACTTACTGATCCTGCTAAAGAAAAAAGTGTATCAACTATAGTAGGTAAGTCTGACCTATACTAAGATATGAGGTCAATTGTATAGTGTGGTCAAGCTGAGGACAAGTTCATGTTATGTGTCTAGGGAAAGTTCATTGTCACACTCAGCGACAATTTATGATTCTTCTCAACTTTTTCTGGAACCATTGGCATAGGAAATCAGATGTTGAAGAGTTGGGTTCAGAAGATTATTCATGATAAATAATAATTGTGATGACACCCAGACATTTCAGACGAACCCAGTGAATGCAGATAAGCAATGTGCTCATCCAGTAGAGTGTCACTCTTTCTCTGATTGGCATGCAGCTCCTCCAGTTGACGCTGTGTTTTCGAAAACTTTGGATCATCCAAAGTAAACAGTTCTCTCAGCTCCATATTTGTGAAATATCTGGAAAAACAGCAATCAAAAGTATAATTTATCCTCTAAAGCCATCAACAGCATATTTCACACACGGTCAATATTGGCTGCCAAAGACTGAACAATGTGATGAGTATTTTATGTGATAAAATGATTGTAGAGCATTGGCTGACAGTGCAAATCAATACCCAGTCACCACAAATGACATTTATAGTAAGGATATGTCTTGCACCCAGGGCAAATGAGTCGGAAGTCATGCTGGGTGATTTCGAGCTATCACTGTTTCCAATAATTTTCTGACTCAGGTACCAATTTTTTTTCTTTTCACAAAATGAAAATGTAACCTTTTTTAACCTGAAAAAAAATTTTTTTTTTGATATCTGAGTCAGAAAATGATTAAAAATGGTCGTAACTCAAAATTGTCCGGCGCAACTTCTGACTCATTTGCTCAGGGCGTAAGATATATGTCTTGAGTCCAGTCAAAATGAGTTGTATGTCAATTTTTCACCACACTGAGTTGTCAATATCATATAAAACCTTAATTCATATACTTTCATGCAGTGTAAAAGAGTCTTGCGTTAGTTTGACTGTGCCAGAGAAATTTGCAATTTAAAGAGATAAAAGTGACCCTTCAGCACCGTCTAAAATCAGGAGAAAAATTGGCAACAGTGAACTGTTTAGAACATAAATCTACATAGACCTCATAAAATTTCTGATGTACTTATAATCTGTGCATGAGAGCAATGTTTCCCAAATCAGAGATGAATGTTTCATTAGATTTTTCAAGCATAAAGACATTGATAACAAGCCACCTTCATCGTATTCAATCCCAGATTTTTTTTCTTCAAGTCCAGTTACCTTTGACATATTCTGACTGACCATGACACATATGGAAAGTAAATTCATTGACAGAGCAGTACTATCATTTTTTTAAACAGCAGCTAAAGGCTAAAGATGAATAACAGAATTTTGTTGTGGCCCATCACTATTTCCTAAATTTCCACATGCAAATCATAATCTATTTAAGAGCTTGCTTTCCTGAAAACAGAATCTACGCAATGTTAATTGATATACATCGATCCAAAATATTTCAATGACACCTGTTAACTGATGATTCCAAAATTAATCCATGCTAAATACAGAAAACAATTTGAACTGATATTTGGCAACTGCAACTTTTTCTCTAATCCTAAGAGAATGATACTGGGGCTGAGAGATGTCACAGGTTCTGAAACAGAATGAACAAACATGGTTTCTTAATTTTGACAGGGAGTAGGTTAATTATCAATTCAAATATTAAAAACAAATTAAATATCAAATAATGTAAATGATAAATCTGGGCCCCACAAATTTTATAAGGAAATTCTTTTTTTTCGGTTCCTCACTATCATAACCCGAGAGATCTTACCAAATTACATTACCTGTAAGGATTGTTACTAGCACCAGTTGTCTGTCGTGTAATACTATCTTTGAAGACCTGTCTGCGGTAAATCTTCTCTTCCATTGTGCCGCAGGTGATAAGGCGATAGATGATCACATTCTTCTGTTGTCCTATACGATAAACCCTGTCCACAGCTTGAGCATCAGTTGCAGGATTCCAGTTTGGATCATCTAGAATATGATAAAAGATCTTGTTGAGACAAAAATGAGTATTTCAGACAAAAGGCCATTTCACAAGAAGTACCATTCAGTACTGTATGATGTAAAGCAAAGTGAACAACAACAAAGAACAATGAGCCATCATCATCATGTCAACCAACATATCCAAAAAAGAATTATGTTTCTTTTTAATGTTGATACTAAAGACAACAAACATAAACAACATGATTCTCATTTTGTCTGCCTACACAGTCTACTAATGCACATTTGATGAGAAATGTGCACACCTTTGAGATTTGAAATTTAAAAAATAATTAAAAAAAAAAAAAGAAAGAAAGAAAAAGACAAACATCAACAAATTACTGGTCATGTCTAAGAAGAGTCCGAAGATAATCTAAACAGTGATATGCTTCTTTTCAACAGAATAGCCTACTTTAGATTTGTACAAACCTTTTCCGGTGGAATAAGAACTGTAAAGAAATCTGTCAATATAATGAGCACATTTAACATGGGTCTTAGGAACCAAAATTAGAAATTTTCCACCAAAATTATGGACAGTTTTTAAAAATGACAAGTTCACAATGCAATCCTTTGGCATAAAATGTTAATATATCGAAAGGCATTTCAAAAAGGTAAATCTTTACACAACCCCCCTTCACACACACCATGCACAATGGTAAAGAACTCAAGAATGATTAAATCCAGGGCCACTGAGGATACGGCATTGTGTTTATCAAAATATCTTATTGGTGCTTTTCTTCCCAAGAATACAGTTATAGAAAACAATGGAAAATGAAATATCTTGATTTGAGTTAGCAAGAGACAGCCCAACTTGGTCATGTTGTAAATCTGATTCTAAATCTAAGTCTAAATATCTAATCACACATAGTGGAATGCATCTGATGACTGTTTTTAGAGCTCTACTAGAACATTAACAATATCACAGATGGAACAACAAAGTGCTCTATTCCAGACTGATCATTTCTAAAGATTAAATCTAAATGTAAGCCTATAATGATGGTTACATGTTCTAGGCTTCTGAAACGTATTAGATCTGGATCTATATAGGCACCTTGATTCATGTAAATTTTAGTGCAAACCAGTTAAAATAAAAGAATAAAAATGCTGTCGCTGTTGTCTTTCTCATAGCCTAGATTATGTTGATGCCACACAGAGGACCACGAGTAAGTGTGATCAGAAGCTAACATAAGTGGACGGAATATGCGAGTTGGTTCCGCTCTTTCACGTCAGGAGTTTGCTTGTCAAACCATGCAGTTAGAAAATTATACCCCTGCGTAACTGGTGATATAAGAATCCAACTCACACTCTGCAGTTGCACAGGACTAATAATATTACAGTTCTATGAACTCTCAAACATTTTTTACTAAGGATTTCGATCACCCATGATCGATGGATTTACCCTATTATTTTTTGTGATGTTTTTGCTGAAACCTACAAAAATAATGTATTATATGGTAAATTATCATAGTCCGAACACAAAAAAAGCAAAAAAGAATTAGTTTGAAGCATAAGTTTCTGAAAAATTGCGTCCAAAGATGGTGCACTCTTAGTTTTGTGTTCTGACCACCGTGCTTGATTTCCCAATTGCACACTGTGGTAGTATCAAGTTTTTAGCCACTGTGGCCTCCAGTATGTTGTCTAGCAAAATATTTCTGCACAGAGTGAACAATCATAACTTGTGGATTGAGCAGGAGGTGGATTTTGACACCGATAACAGAAATTAACCGCCAACATTGCCAAACAAAGGTCCACATGATGGTGAGTTTCCCTCTCTTTTTTTGTCTGATTCATACCATGACTACCATTTCTTCATTCTAAAATCCCATTTAGAGAAGTGCAATCAAAGACACTATACAGATAAGACCGGACACTCTCTCCTTCGCATAACTACAAAATGCGAGCACCGCTGCACCCCTTCTTGTGTACACTGTCTTCTTCATGTCATTAAAAAATGGGTGCTGCGCTGCTTGCGTTACTAGTTTTGTGTTCAAGATCTGGATCAATGTGTGTTCTAACTCATCTTTCTGAATCTTTTTGGGAAACAAACAAAAAATGCATGCCATGGTTCTTGAATTTATGTAATCAATGTCTGCACACCACTGCCCTCCTCTTCTTGGTTTAATGACTGCAGCTATTACTTCAGGCTGTATAGTACAGGATCAAGTTCTATATTTACATTACAGTTGATTCTGGGAACTGAAATTTGTGAAATGTATGGATATGAGACTAACTAATGTGAAGGTCACACTTATTATTATTTTTTTTATTTCTTTTCCAATGTTTGCATAAAAAATGCCTATTTTTCAATGAATCTCTGTAAGAATTGTGTCAAAATTTGCCATGTTGTGGAGAAATGAATGGATCTTGAAAATAAAACAACGTAGTTTTGAACCTTGCTAGTTATACTTATTTTTTTCCTTCATTGCATGTTTGATGCTTTTGTTTTTTTTGGACATGAAAATCTACTTTTAGTAACACAGTAATTAGGTCACATACCAGCTCAAATTTTCATCATCAAAAACTATATCATTTTACAGCTAAGCCAATTACCAACACATTGATAGCAATGAATGCAGGGTCCACCTGAGAACTGAGTAGATAATAGTATATAAACTGAGCTCCCCTCTGGTCTACGAAAATATAGTGCAAAATGAAAAAAAATGTTTGAGGGTTAAGTACCTGACACTGCTTGTTGCTGTCACTGAATATGAAAACTCATGATATAGAAGTTACCGGAAATCTAAATCTGCACAAAATCTTTGTACATCCCATATTTTGTGATTTTTCTTTCATAATTTTATTATTTTGGTGCAATATCAGAAATCTGAGATTTCAAGTGTATTTCCAGGTGTCGGGGATCTGTTTAAAAACCAGGACAATTCCAGGTTTTCCAGGAAAGCTGGCAACTTGCAAATATCTGACTAGTAAAATGTATAAAAAAAACATCAAACACTTTTTATGTTATTTTTTTGTAATGCAAGAAAGGATAGCAGATGTTCAAATAAATCCATGTTTGTTGGTCCTTCACCTTCAAGTCCAGATATGCATACATGATGCAATCAACATTCTCCCTTGCTGGAAAGAACAGCATACTAACAAAAAACTGTTCAGTAACAAGGCTATGGGTTTGAAAACCTGATATTTACAGACTGAAATATAATGGATCATAAAAAGAACTCACAAATGATCACTCGGTCGGCAGCTGTGATTGTCAAACCCACACCTCCAACCTGGGAAACAGTAAAAAAAAAAAATGAGTTTTTTGCACTCCCCATGCTGTCTTAAATGAGGTATTTTGAGCTCTGTCACATGACCGAAGGACTGTCGCTCACACACTGATGTGTATACATGTTCTCTGCATGGCAGGCAGCTCCTGACAAATGATGAGCATTCAGATATGTTCACACATATAAACAAACATATATGTGAATGATTATTCCTTGATCATGTGACTGACCCCAAAATACCTCAATAAACAACTTTATGCTGTTAAATACTATTGAAAACCAGAAATTCCTGTAAAATTTTATGAGTCTAATGCCACATGCAGCTCTTTAACTCTATTTTCTTCTTTGTATGGACAGGTAATACCATTATATAAATGTTTTTGAATGAAGAGTTATCATTATTCTATGCTGTCAGTGCCAGAAGTCAAGTAAAGAACGAATATCTGCAAAGTGGTAGGAAAACTTCCCATGTGAAGCAAGACAGATGACGGTCTTCAAAGGAAGAGTGGGTTCTTTCAAAAGATGTTCCAGTCTTTAACTGTTTGACGTCTAGAGTCCTGGCCACACCAAGATCATGACTCTCAATGTCTGTCACTCACCTTTTTTCCTCCACCTGGGAATTTTCAGGTGTTGCATTAGTGCCATTTGATTTTTGATCTATTAACAGTTTACCGAGGTGTTCCAGCCTCTAGACCATATCTCCTCTGACAATTATTTGCACAAAATGTAAAATAGAGAACCCGAAATAAAATTTAAAATTCTGCTATCTACATCCTACTGATTTCTAGATCTAATTATTTTTAAGAAAAACAAATAACTTACTTGTACTGTTAGAAGGAAAACACTGTAGGAAGGATCTTTTTGAAATTTCCTCACAATTTCATCTCTCTCTGCCAACTGTGTGATGGTCCCATCAAGTCGTGCAACTTTGTGGCCCTACCAAAAGTAAACTGACATCTTATATACTCTGATATCTGAGTAAACAAATGTGGTAAGTATAAACACTCAATAAGAGTACAATCTGTTGTAGATAAACAACAAATACATAGGAATCCTACTTTATAAATTATTATTATTCAAATAATAAAACTAAAACAGCCATTACTATGTCATTAAAATATGGTGCTGTCTTTCAGTATTAGGTTTGTTTGTGTTTGTGTTTAAAGGCATATCAGCATGATCACAGCTATATTGTGCCAAACACGGTAAGATACGTTTACATGTCAGGAAGAAGAGAGGAACAAGAGCGGGACAGAAGACAGGAGCAAGAAGAGAGAGTGAAGAGATGTCACCTCTGGAACATCGAGGATGACATTTCATGGGAGACATCCCACCGATGGCAGGCTATCACTGCCTGCAGGTGGGAGCAGAGAAACTATTCATATACCCTGGGCCCCCCATGGGGGCTAAGAGTTAGGCACGAAATGACAAAGTCCTAAATTTACCACAAGCCACTTGAAATATTGTGTTAACTCTTTAACTACTGCCAGCCGTGTTTCAAGACTCGAGCCACTTCCCATTTTGGACTGCATGCCGTGTTTCATGGCTCAAAGTGTAAGCCTATTAATTTGGTTTCTAGTTGTAAAACATTCTGGTCACAATACTATCTGGCAACAGGAAATGACCCAGAAAAGTTCATCCAGTGAAAAAAAAAGATGCAGGAATTTTGATTCGGTGAATTTGCTTTGTTGAGCAATTGTCTTGTTATTGTGAGTCAAGTGTTATTCGTTGAGTGTACTGTGATCTGTGTGGAGCCTGAGTCATCGGATAGTCGGTTGTCTAAATGTTTTGTATGCTGAAAATACTAGAGAAATAATAAATCTGTGGGCACAAGAAGGTGAAGCAGGAGTGACAGTGACAGAATTTCCTTAGATCTAGTGATGAAGAGTAGATCTATGCAACAACTTGAATGACGAAGGAAACAAAAGCGGGTGTGGTCCGCCAACGTGATACTAGATCTATATCTAAGTGAGTAAAGAGAACTATGAAAAGCCCAACTCCACAAGTTGTGAATGGAAATGGATCTAGATCTAGACCAACACAGGCATACTAAGCTTCAATACAAACAGTAACAGTTGACGCAGCCTGTATGATACTTATTGATAGTCAATGGCACTAGTGTACTGGTGTTTCTGACTTTTTTATTTTATTTTTTATTTCCTCATAACTTTTTTCTTTATGAATGAATCTGTATGAAATTTTTGTGGATTACTGATACAGTCAAGTCCGCTTAAATCAAATTTGCTGGGACCAACCTAATGGGTTCGATTAAAGCGAGTTCATCTTCCCTGAAAAGAACTGTTGATATGTAGATCTAGGTTTTAGTCCTGACAAGGACTGTTAGTGCTTTAGTCCTAAAAAGGGCAGCTGAGTAAGTTTTACCCCTGAAAAGCACTGTTAATAAAGTTGTAACTCTGAAAACAGTTAAAGGAAGCCACCACATGGTCTGTGAGGATGTCCATATAAGCGAGTCAACTGCAAGCGAAAAAAACAACAAAAAAACTAGCACGATGCAGTATCTGGCTTATTCTGTCACGGTGCGAGAACCAACATCATAACACCGGTGCACCGCTCTATTATAGTGTAACCTTCACAGCTTGTAATACATGTAACATGTGTAGCACATTTTGAGCGTGTGCCTGTGCTATAGTCTCTGCCAGGATACTTGACTATCGATCAATTGCTTGGCAGCACTGGCCCTAGTACGTTGTTTACACCCCCCTCCTCCCCATCACCGAACACATGGCCTATTTACACTGCGCATCTAACCCCTCTCGCCCCATGTGTGGGGCTGTCTACTTTGTTTTCAAACTGCCGGCATCTGCATAGGTAGAAACCATGTGGAGATGACAATATCCCGATTTTTACCTTTGTGGCGGTGCTGACCGGTTCGATTTAACCCTGTGAACCCATATTCCCGGTTTATCGGGATTCCTGAGTTCTACTTATGGCCATATTCCTGGTAAACTGGGAATGGGGAGGTTGTGAGAAGACATGTGAGAATGAAGGTCCTCAGTGTAATAATAACCATCCAGTCAGATATTTTAACATTATTTACTGCGAGATTAGTTCAAATGAGGTTAAGATGGCAGCGCCCATGTACACAGTGTTGTGATTTTGTAGCAAAAACAATGTAGGATCTTAGACGTCAGGGACAAAAAGCCCTAGATCTAGATCACAGCTGTCAATAGCTGCCGAAATTGTTAACAGTTTGTGTGTCTCAGACAGTGCTGAAACTTAATTAGATGAAGATTGTCCTGTTTCTGATAAAGAATCTAAAGAAAGTGATAAATCTAGTGCCACTACCATGTCTGAGTGTGATCTAGATATCTCTAGATCTAGAGTGGATAACAACAACCAACAAGCAAAGAGGTGTGGTCCACAGCGAAATGTGAGGGATACACCTGGTGGTTTAGGTACAATGTGGAATAAAGCTTCACTTCACCACAGATAGATCCAACATTTGATGATAGTCATTTGGCCCAGAATAAATATTTCTGACTAGATCAATGCAACTAAAGCTCGGTACACACTGGGTATGATTTTTTGGCACATTTTGCTGAGGAGCCCAGGCACAGGGTGTTGTAAGGCTCGGGTGGGCAGGGTTCAGAGAGTTAAAGGAAACTCGCGGTGATGACTTCTACTTATGCGAAAGGCATTTAATA
>JBCEWB010060572.1:0-13704 GCA_039654565.1 Peronia peronii
AGATAGATAGATAGATAGATAGATAGATAGATAGATAGATAGATAGATAGATAGATAGATAGATAGATAGATAGTTGTGAATAGCAAAAGTAATCCGTGCCAAGTCTTCATGGGATAATAATTGTTCTGGTATGAAGGCTGTGTTTAATTTTTACACAAGTGGCGCCCGGCGGGCCAAGGCTGCACAAGATGTGTGGCTAAGTGTGTAAATTTCGCTGGAGAATGTGTTGCAACTGCCGAGGGTTTGGATACAATGCATGCGTGTTCAACATCCAAGGAGAGCGCATTAAGACTGGCGAGAGAGAGAGAGAGAGTTGGGGAGGGGAGGGGAAGGGGACATTGAAAGGGGGAGAGGGGTATGTGGTGTAGTGAGTATGAGTTAACCCAAATGAAGATGTTAAAAAAAAAGTATGTTGACAGTAAAAAAAATAAAACAAGGCATGTTAACAGTAAAGTTTTTAAAAAGCATGTCAAGAGTAAAGTTTTAAAAAAAGGAATTGGCAGTGGGGCGTGGGAAGGGGGGGATCATAGGGGGAGGTGGCGAACAATACTGTTATATTATGGGAAAGTAGGTTAACAAGAGGATAAATGTATGTTAACATCAAGGGACAAATAAATTTAAAACACTCAGATATTGGAAGATGAAATAATTAGATTTCTAACAGCAAACTGCAACTCACATCTGTAAAAGTAGACAATCACGCTAGAGATGATAAATTCGTTACTTGCAAGTATGATCAGTATTTCATTAACATTCTATCTTGGACCGAAAACCAAACAGCACTGGTTCAAATCCCACCCAGAGTCCCTGAGAAAATAAAAAAAAAAAAAAAAACCAAAAAGGTGGATGACGGACATCGGGAGTCATGATCCCGGTGTGGCCGGGGTTCTAGAAGATGTCAGGAAGTCAAAGGCCGAAACATCTAATGAAAGAACCCACTCTTCCTCTGAAGACCGTCACCTGTCTCGCTCCACGTGAGGAGTTTTCCTACCACCCTTATCTTCATTTGAGATGCGGTACGATGAAATCAGGCTCTCGTCAAATTTCGACCATATGGAGTTATTGATATCACTGTCAAGATTATTCATTTCTCTTTCTGTGTGTGAAAAAATGTTTGTTCTATCCTAAGTAGAAGTCGACATATTGGCAATTAAAGACGATGGGGGTGATATGTCGCAGCAGCTGAATTTAATGAGAAAATAGCCGATCACTTTTGTTAATCTTTATCAGGCCATGCCACTAAATCACAATTTTTTTTACTTTTATTTAATCTATTTCAGCAAGTTTACCTCTGAAATACATTTTTAGAATGATATAGAAGGGTTCTATGAAGAAAAAAAAAATTGCGATAAAACTTCATTTACTGTTGACAAAATACGTGATTTCTCCGGTCATCTGAGTTTGACGAGTGCCTGATTTCATCGTGTGGCGTCTCATTCTATTTATCTGTTCAGATCAATTTGTATGTATCAAGTTATTCAATCTTTTTTTATTATTATTTTTTCAAAGGGGTTGGGTTGGTGGGTGCTAGATGGTTTCCTTCAAGACTCGATTTGTATGGTCTGATTGATAACACATTTCCGCAGAGTTATGGCAAATTCTGAAAAGTCCAAACATGATAACTGTTGTTTATTCGTGACTGACAGAAGATTTGTATCCATGACGTGTTCTCTTTCCATACTGAGATTCTAGCATATTATGACTTCGAGAAAACAAAAGTTCATGTTCAGTTTAAATAATAATCTGTTATTTATTTATTCATTTGTTTATGCATTCTTTGATTCATGTATTTATTTATTTATTTATTTATTCATTTATTTATTCACCTATCTTTAAATCTATTTATTCATTACTCCTTTTATTTATTTATTTATTTATTTTATTTATTTATTTATTTATTTATTCACTTACTTATTTATTGATAAATATATTTATCTTCGTGACTCAGATCTCTAATTTCTTAATCCCTTGAGCTCGTTAAGCAGTGACATCTATGGTTTGACTATAATGTTTGCAGGTTATGTGAAAATTACCAGACATATGGAGGGGAAAAAAAGCCAGTCTTATGAGTTTAACCTTTCATGAGTTTAACCATTTTGGCATTCATGCCACGAGTGGAGCCAGAGCCCATGAAAACTCCTCCATCAGTTACAGAGTAGTTGAAATATTTGTCCACACATGTCACATCTTTGATCAAGTTGTGTGATATTGAGGTGTTTGTCGTTATCTAAGTCTGTCTTACTTTCAGCATACAGATATTTTATAAACAATTACTTAGGCAGCGCGCAGCGGACGCGTAGAATCAGAAAATTCCGTTTGATTTCATCTCCATTAATAAATTTCATATTCCAGTGCAGATGCCCCTCATAAATTCTTCTGGCGTACCGTCCGTTTGGCACTAGAGTGGAATAACAAATGCGTTCGACGTAAATGCTTATATTCTAAATACCTCTGAGACATGGCTTCCCTGCTGTGCTTTGATCAATCTAATAACACCGAATCCGAGATCAGACTAAACATGAGTAATATTCCAAAGATTACATTTAATGGGCCATTTTGGCCGTCAGCGAAATTATTTCCCTTTGGCAAGTACAAGAGGTATAACACAAGCATTATAAAGAAGGAAAAAAATCACTTTTTCGTTTGATATGTGAAATTCAAGTAACAGAAAATCCTGAAAAATTTACCATACGATGGAAATGTTTTTTTCCCTATTGTGAAAATTTTTTTCATAATTTTTTGCGCCACATGTTTCAGATAACAAGAGAAAAGGTGATTTTTTCCTTCTTTGCAATGCTTGTCCTACACCTCTTGTACTTGGCAAAGGGAAGTAACCTAGCTGGCTGAAAAAATGACTCATTGTAATGTATGAGGCAAATTGCCTTTCTATTAGACGTGGCAGCTTCTGCACCTATGAGACACTGCACTCTGAAAAGGCAAGAGGGTGGAGAAGAGACTGCAAGGCCCTTGCGCTGTTCAGGCAAACAGGTAGGCTGGCTCATCCCTGCAGGAAGGAGTCTATTCTGTGTAACGTCTGTGAACGACTGTGTCCCACCAACTAACTGGCCATCACTCGCACATGACAATCTGTATCGGCGTATGGCATTGCCTGCCTTCTCATCCGATTGACACGACAGTAGAATCTTACAACACCAACAAATTTTTAAAAATTAAAAAATGATTTTAATTGAACTCTTAAAGAATGTACTGAATGCAGTACCAAAAAAAAAGTAAAGCCACATAAAGGCACAGCCATCTATCTCCAGGAGATAATTATAAAGGTGAAGGATAGAAGGGGGAGAGGGGGTGGATTGGATGGAGGAAGTGCCCTAACTGAATTTCAGTTGTGTAACAATCTCTTAACTACATACATAATGTTAAAGTGCTCAAAGTATATAAAGAACTAAAATCAGATGTCTCTGGTGAATCTCGCCAATATTTAAGTGCATCCCTATAAATTGATTTGAGAATCACTGGTTTCTTAGTTCCCTTGCGAAGTCTTAGAATAGTTCATATTCAACTAACCTGGAAATCCCAGCCGGAGTGTTTGTACCCCTCTGCTAAAAATAGAAAACTCACTGATGTTTGTTATCGCTCCGCTACGAGATTCGAGAACAAGTGTCACCGGTCCCGTGCATTTTTATAGGTTTTTCTATGTCAATGAAATGAACAGTTTGGAGTGTTTGTACCCCCCTTCTAAAATCAGACGGGGATTTCCAGCCGTTCGCTTGGTCGGAACAAATCTATTTCAATTAACTATGGCATAAACATGATCGGTTTACACAGACTGTGATCATTTTCTAACCACACTGGGCTAACCAGTGTTAGACAATCTGACGTCTAGAAACCATAAGTTAGGTGGACAAATACTAAGGGATCCAATTCATTAAAGAACACTAGCAAGCTGAACTCGTATCAAGAAGGGACGCAAACGCCATTTCACCAGGTGACATTTGCAAGTTAAGCTTCCATATCTTTGTAACTCCAGTTACGAGTTTCTGGAACTGAAATGTATGTGACAACACGTCCCGTGTTCCATTGTGTGTTAAATCAAAAACACTGGGGTGTATCTCTCAGGCCTAAAGAATAACACTATAGGGCAAGGAATTTATCACATTATGACCATGAGGAAAGGACTGTCTGGTGCCCTACTGCCGAATATCTCACTGATTACTACAGCACTATAAATTAGAGCATTAAAAAAAATTATTTAATTTCTTTTCTCTTTTTTTTTTCTCATGAACGGTAATGATTTTTAGTGACGCAGTTTAGAATCTTATATTCGATTTATAACACTCCAAAATTCCTATCATTTCTCAGCAGTAACGTTCTCGCGAGAAGAACGTTACTACAGGGTTTTTCATAAACGAAACGAAATTTTTGTTCCGAACCTTGTTTTGGGTAGCCATTTACCCACTATAAGAACAAACATTTTGTTTATCTATGAATGTTGCCTACACAAAATATGCCTGAAGGTAAATTCACAGGTTTAGAGTGTTAACAAAAACAATAAAGTGGACATTGCCCACTCAAAACAATGTCTAACAGGACAATACAAATCTCAGAATGGGCCAGACACTATCTGGGCAAGAGCGAGCATTCTGATTGCTTGGCATTATTTCTGAACAGGCTTATGAGAGGAGTCAAAAAGTTCACTTAAACAAACACTTAACAATCATCCCTAATCAAATGAACGTCCTTTTACACTAACCCCATCTAAAAATATTATCGACGGGTTACAATATTAAGCCCTTTTTGCAGCCAGCAGGGTTGCTTCCCTTTACCAAGTACAAGAGGTGGAAGATTAGCATTGCAAAGAAGGAAAAATCACGTTTTCTCTTGGTATCTGAAATATAATAAAATGTAGCAAAAGATTCTGAAACAGCTATCACGATAAGAAAACAAAAAATTCATCATAAAGTAAATTTTTCAGAATTTTCTGTTATTTGTGTTTCACATAAGAAGCGAAAAATTGATTTTTTCCTTCTTTATCAGGCTTGCACTCGGCTCAAAGATCAGACTGATGCGTTCCCTGGTGACATCAATACTCTTGTATTCATGTGAATGGTGGACCTTATTAGCTGAGATAGAAAAGAGTATGCAGTTCACTGAGATGAAATGCTTTCAAAGACTCCTGGGCATCTCCTGCAAAGATGATATAAAGAAGGAAGAAGTTCGGAACAGAATCAGACAAGTCGTTGGGCACGACGAAGACTTTTTGACCTTGGTCAAGAGACGCAAGCTCAAATGGTATGGCCATGTCATGAGATCATCAGGGCTTGCCAAGACATTCCTGCAGGGCACAGTGTCAGGAGGGAGAAGGAGAGGCAGACAGAGGAAGAGATGGGAGGACAACATCCCAGAATGGACGGGCTTGAGGTTGAGCGATAGTATCAGGAGGGCACAACAACCGAGAGGAGTGGAGGATGCTGGTGGTCAGACCAGTTGTGGCGCCCCAACGGTCCACGGGACAAGGGGATAGGTGAAGATGAAGGTGACAATGCTTGTGTTATACCGTTTGTACTTGGCAAAAGGGAATAGTCTGATTACCTTAAAAACAGCTCTTTATGCACATTTATTTATACTGGAGGTTGCCAGAGCTAAGAGGGATTTCCATCAAATTTTAAATCAAATCCCAAGAAAGAAAAAAAAACCAGCATATTTGATGCTTCACATTCTGTAGTTTATTCAACCATCTGTCTTTTATTATTTGGGTCGTTCAGGAAATTAGGATCTGGTGGTAAAAATTTCTGTGCAAAAACAACATTATTTAAAACTGTGAGAATAAACTTTACTTTGATTTCATACAATATATATATATATATGTAAACCTAAACATGTTCTGGGTTAGCAAAAAAGATTAATGGTTCTATCTATTTTTGTTACGTTAGTGTGCAGAGAACTTAATGAATCAAGAAACTGATGTTTCGTGAATATTAATGTCAATATAACAGTGGTTCCACATGTTTTTGCACTTGGGGCCCCTTTTTCAAAAGCTTGAAACCCACACAACTCCCTACTGTCACCATCTTCATTTACATGTTGTCTTCTGAGATGGAGAGGGGAAGAAACACCGAAATAACAAATATATCAGAGCATAAAATATGTAACTGATGAATTGAAATTAATTTTATTCCCAGTCATTTTTGGCAATGCTATGAGACCCCCTGCCAAGGCTTTGAGACGCCCAAGGGGCTCCCGACCCACAGATTGGAAACCCCTGCACTATAGAATCCCCTTTATATGAGCTGTGAATTACAAACATATAAACTCACAGACCTCTCGGAGTGGTCGACCTTGTAGCAATACGTATGTAACCGACATTTTGTATGTAATGCCTTCTTGCCTGTGATAGATAACTGATTTGAGACAGGATATGGTGGAGAGAGAGGGAGGGAGAGAGAGCACGAAAAAGAGAGAGAGGGAAATAAAGAAAAGACAGGGAAGAGAGGGGTAAAGAAAGAGAGAAAGTATGAGAGGGAGACAAAACTGATAAAGACGAATAAGTAGAGACCAAAAAAACGAACAAAATAGACAGAGAAGGAGAGACAGACCGACAGAAAGACAGAACAAAAAAGAAAGAGAAGAGGTGAGAGATGGAGAACGAGAGAAAGAAAAACAAGCAGACAGGTAGGTAGACAAAAGAGCAAAGATAGAATTAGAAAGAAACACCAAAGCTTTCCGGCTTCTCCTGTCTTCCTTTTAGGACGAAGTTACTCAGCTTTTCCTTATTTCAACTCCGGGCCTCTGAGTACAAGTCAATTAATTAACATAATTACGACAGTCTGCACAACCTACTTGCACAACGCAATATTGTTATCTTTGGCTAACAGTTATCTCAGGGGTTCACCATTTTTTTTTTTTATCTTAAAAAAAAAACAAAAAACAAAAAAACTCAAATAAAAGTAATTAAAAATGGAAGTTAAGTGTAAGAAAAAAAAAGATAGAAAGAAAGAAAAAAGGTGCAGACCTAGAATTAATAATAGTAATAATAGAGAGTATTTATATAGCGCTTATCCCTGTAAATACAGGCTCTAAGCGCTTTTACAATCTATTATCTGAATTAGCAAATTAACACCTAGATAGAGTTAAGTGATGGCTCTTGAAAAAAAAAATCTTTTCATTTTTGTTTAAATCTTAAATTTGAAAACTGTAGTTCAAAAGGTTTGAAATAATCCAGCAAATTAGATCATTTCTAATGTGACAAAGAGAAACCAAACCGTTTAACTAATGAAACATTCAAATCCCAAACTGCTGAATAATCTCCAATGCTTATCTATTGAAAGAAATTGCATTATTTGAATTCTGACACCAAGTAAAAAGTAATAAATTACATTAATCAAATAGATATTGAAATTACAGAGAAAAAGCGACAGAGGGACGTGATAAAAAGAAAGGGAAAGGATGAGAGAAAGAGAGAAAGAGAGAGAGTGAATGGGTGAAAGAAAGAAAGAAAGCAGGAGAGTGCTTATAGAGTTAAAATTCAGAATAAATCTTAATCAGAATCTGAATCTGAATCTCAGAGAGCAATAGAGAGAGAGAGAGAGTGCGCGAACGAACAAGAGAGAGGTAGAGAAAGATAGAGAGAGAGAGAAAGAGAGAGAGAAAGAAAGAGAGAGAGAGGAAGATTTGGAGAAACGTATCAAGATAATTATGTAAGTGTTCAGTTATATCGTGGGTATATGACATTACACTTGGTAATGCTGAGACTTGATTGAAACAGAACTATGAAGATAGTACAGAGTATGTTAGCATAACAATATTATTTAAGATAAAACAAAAAGAAGGAAGAATGAAAGAAAGAAAGAAAGAAAGAAAACTCATCTGTCTATTCATTTCTTCCATTTCCCATCATCTCCTACACACTCTCTGACAAGAGTCTGAAATGGGTAGGCCTAATGAAAAAGGAAACTTTTATTGGTTAGAAAGTCGTATGGTTATCCGATATGGGTCACTCACCTGCAGGGATAAATAAGTCGATCCAGGCAGACAGGGGCGAAAAGCGAGCAGAAGAACACCTGGGCATCGGGGTGGCAGTTGATACGGACCAAGGGTACCCAAGAGCCGGCCTGTTGAGTTGCTTCCCTCAGGCTATCGTGATCCAACAGATTGGGCAGCATCATCTTGTCATACCCGATATCCTGGCATAGGCTCATATTATTCGGGATCTGGACGCACTTGGGTTGATGGATTCGTCCACTCATTTCCGCCCACTCCTTGTGGTTCCGATCTCTGAGATAATCGCTTATACCGAATCCCTCCTGGTTGAAGTTGTTGTAGTAGTATCCGAAGTCGTCATTAACGTATCGCTGGGGACTACTAGTGGCAGGAACGATACTGAGGTTGAAAACGACCACGATGGCGATGAGGAGAGAGATAAAGGAGATCGATGACGACGATAAAGATCCGGATAACGAGCAGATTATGGAACGCATGGTGGACACTCGCTTGGAAGACGGTATAGATGATGAAAACTCTGATGAAAAAATCGACGACGAAGACGATGATGGTAGTTGCATTGTCTGGTAATTCGTGCTATTATTGCATCACAATTGGACCCGAGCTGTCACATGTTATTATATCTTTGGCAAAGTGTATGTTCCACACTATAGAAAAAGTAAACTACTCCATACTCCGCAACAAAGCCGTGTTAGCTGTTACAAGAGCAGCGAGCGGTCAGAGACATACACTGGGAGTAAACTGACTACTCCCACTATCAGTTGAGGTCAGAAATCCTCACACTTTCTTTTCACATTCTCGCTATACAACAGCAGCCACCGCCGCGTACGAGGCACGTCTTCAGCACCTACACTAACGGACGCTGCTAACTCATTCTTTTGCCAGTGAACTATCTGGCTTCCGATCTTAGATCCACAGCTGAAGGCAGTCTCTTTTCGCACCTGTAACCCCACAGATCAGGGGGGAGGAGGAGTGGGGAGGTAGATAGAATCAGTTGCCAATAATTTATCACCTGTAGATCTTTTTGTAAAGCAACGCTATCAGTTGCCGCATACACTCCCTGCTTTGCTTGCTCTAGAAACCGACCGTCCCAATCGCTTCTCAGACAGAAAATTAAGAACTGGTGAGCGATTGAATGAACGATGGAATGATCGACAGAAGGCAAGGAATGAGACAACAGATAGACCGAAGCAAAGAAGGAGAAAAAAAGTTGACACCTAATTACTTTCAAGTTTCTGATTCAAGGTGGGGTTTATCGACAGAAGTGCGGTGTTTTTTCTGCCGTCGGGCAAGACAGGCAGTCCCGTCGGGACAAAAGAAGGGGTGGGTAAAGCGAGAAGGTTGAAGTTGCTGTAGACACGATGATGTTTGAGAACAACGTTTTCAGACGAGGATTGAGCGAGGGCGGGATGGGATGTAAAAGAGAGGGGGGAGGGGGGAGAGGGGAGGAAGGAAACTTAACTCTTTGGCAGATCTTTCAGTGTAACTGACGTGGAAAGGAGCGCCGATATCTCCTCTCCAGATATGTCAACTCCAAATGTAAATATCCACGGCTTCACTGCGCCCGCTCGGATTCTGAAATGGAGAAGATGAGAAAAATAGAAAAAGATTAATACGAACAAAAATGTAACCATGATTTTTTCCCCCTTCCCTCTTCACAAAAATGTATACTAAACTGGGTGTGTGACGTCAGACTGGGTAATGCTGAGACTGTTGAAACAAAAATCTGAAGATAATATAGGATACGTAACAAAAACAACATTATACAAGCTAAAGCAAATGGAACAAAGAAAGAACAAAAGAAAGAAAGGAAGGAAGGAAGGAAGAAAGAAAGAAAGAAAGAAAGAAAGAAAGAAAGAGAAAGAAAGTAAGAAAGAAAGGAAGGAAGAAAGAAAAAAGAACAAAGAAAGAAAGAAAGAAGAAGAGAGAAAGAAAGAAAGAAAAAAAGAAAGGAAGGAAGAAAGGTAGAAAGAAGTAAGAAAGAAAGAAAGAAGGAAAGAAATAAGAAAGAAAGAAGGAAAGAAAAAAAGAAAGAAAGAAAAAAAGAAAGAAAGAAAGAAAGAAAGAAGGAAAGAAAGAAAGACAGAAAGAAAGAAAGAAAGAAAGAAAAAGAACAGAACAGAAAAAAACTACACGTAGTGATGTTTCACAGGCAGGCTACAAAATTATTACTTGTCGTAGATTTCCAAGATAAGTCATAATTATTTTAAAGAGATGTCATTAGTCCCTTCAGTCCCGACAACATGTGATGAGAATGTAGAGACTATTAGACTTAAATTATCATAACTGTTTGTTTGTTTTTTTTCTTCAATTTGATTTCGAAGATCTTCTCTCTGCCGAAGCTACTTCTTCGAGCAAAAGAAACAAAAATATGTTTGGAGTTCGTTTGTTCGAAACCTGTTCCTTGCATCTCCCCTTCTCCGTTAGAATCTCAATGTTTGTAGTTTCTATCATTGTTCTAGGAATCAGAGCTTGTTTCCAAGAAAGGTATCTCATTTTCAGATATTTCTGAACCAGATTAAACTTAACAGTGATAGAGCCAGCGATAAATCCCATACTGGTGTTGTGGTCGAAATGTCCGCCCTACTGAGTCACAACAGTTTAAAATGTGGTTTAAAATGAAAAATATACAGTCAAGTTATGTCTTCTCTGATACCAGGTGCGCTCCATGTCTGCTGCACAAGCCGGGGCTCAATGTATGAAAGGTTTGGTAGCCTGAAATTTTCCTTGTATTACTGTATTACAAATCTATACTATAAATCTGCAACAAAACCCATAAAAGATCTAAATACTTCAAAACTGCTGAATGTATCCATATGAAATTTGGCACACAACATTGTTGCATAAAGATCTGTGTTTCTACTTATATATATATATATAAAGCTGGAAAAAGCTTACTAGGTTTGACGTTATTCTAAAAAGACCATAATAATTGAATAGTAAACTCGCAAAAGCGTTTGATCCGAATTGTATGCGTTCAAAACATCAAAACACGTTTTCTTTGATTAACATTCATTTAATCATCCAAAATAACCAACATCTAGGTGCGCACGCTTGCCATACATTTCAAGTCGCAGGGCGGTATCGGTTTGCCCTATATTTAAATAATCTCATATTGTTCTCTTGTAGTTTAATATATGTACAGACTGAGGGTGGTATGATTTCGAATTTCGTAAAAGTTTGCTTTTTTGTTTTCAACTTGCAATGAGTTTTAAAAATGTCCAGGACCATGACAAGGCTTTTCAAAATTGAAACATTCCGATAATTCAGTTAATCCTCACAGAGTTAAACACGATAAATAAGCCCACGCCAGACAGTTCAGAGAAGGAAAAACAGAAGAGATGGAGCCAGTTCGTAAATGGCAAAGTCTAAAAGAAGCCGTTTTCAATAGTTTAAAATGAAGTTTTTAACGTAAAGTATGAAGAACCGGATGGATCCAACTGCAAAAATAAGAGTGGCATTAAGAACAACAATATCATATTACCATGGATAACAACAGCAGGGACAGCAAACAACAGCAACTACATTAATGAGCCATTTTTTCCAGCCAGCTCGGTTATTTCATTTTGCCACACACAAAGGTATTATAATACAAACACTGCAAGAAGTAAAAATCTCTTTAGGTATGGTGATTTGAAACATGTGAAGCAATTATTATTGTTATTTTTTTTAAATATCATGATGATACAATCACACTTTCATCATATGATAAATTTTTCAGAATTTTCCAGTTTCTCGTAGAGGTAATTTGGCTGGTGGTCACACTGGCTCATTACAAAGAAATAAAACCAAAAACGGCGAAAAATTAATGGACATTAAAATAAACTACATCTTGCAAAGGTATTGAATAAACCAATCTGTTATTCTGTCCGGCTGAGACAAGATTTAACCAGTTTGTATTGCTTCTTAGATGTTTGTGAATAAAATAATATTAGGTGTAAATCATTAATTTTGAAAAATAAACAAATATACACAATTATCAAGACACACACAAAACAAACCAAGACAAAACAAAACAAAATCTGGCACTCGATTGTTGACATTACGCAGGTGCGCAGGTACCGTCTCACGCAACTAAAATAAATTACATCCAGATCTCCTGCCTTGTGCGTCTGTTTTGGCTCATCATAAATAAGGTACGAGACGCAGATGATTTCTAATTTGCAAGTATACTTCACAACATACTTCCATTTATCACACAAAATATCTACGTCAATTTTCGTAATGTGAAACAAAGCGGTTCCTTTTCTCCAAATACCACACAGACACAATCTTGTACACAGCGCAAAGTGAATATCTCACATCACGTCACATTTATCATTCACAAAAATTAATATGGATATGTTTCGTAATGTGAAACATTTTTTTCTCTCCCGATGCCACGTATGCAGTGCAGAAACACCACACCACAAGATACCTACCTCAAAACACAACACATTTATCACATATAGAATGATTTGTTATTACTTTGACCATCAGCCAGATGACTTTCCTTTGCCGCGTACATCAGGTATAAAATAAACGTCGAAAAGAAAGAAAAAAAATCGGTTTTTCTATAATCATTTGGAACATCAATGATAAAAACCTTGTGAGAAATTCACCATGAGATGAAACAGTTTTTGTTTTCCCCTCATCATGATATCTTCCTATCGTTTTTTCAGCTCTTTTGGTGTATTTAATTAGTTGCCGGTGGACAGCCGTCTTAATTTTAAGACATCTTTTTGTAAAATGATATTTTATTTATATTCATGTACATCACATCTTTCATATAACAGGATAAGGACATTTTGATGTATTTTTCTTTGTTTCCTTACAATACGTGTCTTATATCTCTTATACCTGGCAAAGGGAAGTCATCTAGCTAGCTGAATAAAAAAAATGGCTGATTTCGTACTGTGAAACAAACCGATACCTCTCTTCTCAACGCGACATATGCAAAGGAACACCTACATATAGGTAGGAACACCCACATCACAACACAGCACAACTGTCACACAAAGTATTTGAGTATCGGTTCATGATGTGAAATAATGGCTTTTCTTTCCTTTAAACAGTACATTAACAGCATGTACAGGGCAAAGTATGAACTCCCAAAACAGCAAATTATCGTATCACACGGAAAATGATGGCTAATTTCATAATGTGAAATAAAGATCATTTCTTTCTCACTGCCAGTACCACACATGAACAGCTTACACATCGCAAATGCCTACCTCCCAACACAGCACATTAGATTTATCACACAGAAAAATGTAGTCTGAAATAAAACGATATTTCTCCCAGTACCACATATTTTGTACAGCGCACACGACGGGGATGTCTGCCTCACAACATAAGACATTTCTCACACAGAAAAACTGGCTAGGTTTCATTACGTGAAGACAGGACCCTTCACTCTATTATTACCGCACACGTAACAGGCAGGGGAATTTTCCTCCTATCTTTGTTGCTTAATTACTGTCTCTTTTCGAGGGAGGTCGTCTCGTTTTCAAGAAAATTATTGCCTTTTTTCACACATCCTTTCTTTCTTTTCCTCTCTCTTTTTTTTCTTTCTTTCTCTCTCTCTGTCCCTATTGCTAAAATAATGGAGAGGGCAGTAGCATAAGCCACTGCTAAGAGTCATCTTGACACTTGCCTTTGTGGCACTTTGAAATAAAGGGTGATTCAAAAAGAATACGCCATAATCATTACGCATTTATTCAGTGGTCATTTGATAGAGGAGTTATCCAAGTTTGACTGGGTGT
>JBCEWB010060594.1:0-13703 GCA_039654565.1 Peronia peronii
CATCACCACCACCACCACCACCACCACCACCACCACCACCAACAACAACAACAACAACAACAACAACAACAACAACAGCAACAATAATTTAAAAAAAAAGATTTTTGAAGGAAGGACAGAGAAAATCATGAAAACAAGCAGTCTCATGCTGTAGCGTTTTATTTATGTTATCGAATGGTTCTAGAAGTGAAGAAGATCACAGATATTACATAGTTATCAAGTGCTATTATACATTTATTATGTGCATAACCAATTGATCTAACTTTGATAATTATGAGCAATTAGTATATTTCTGCTTATTCTTTGTATATATTCAGTCGTTCATTTTATGCCCTAAATTTCTTAGCTTTCGTAGGGGCTAATTCGAAAGAAGTATGAGAATAAGAACTAAAACCTGGCGATGTCTCAAACAGAATCTTTGGGCAACAAACTGCTCGCCAAGCCTAAAGTGAAGATAACTCTCAATGTTAGCAACGAAAGACAAACATTTGTGTTTACTTTGTCACTTCATAGCATCATAAGTCCTTGACTGTGTGTATCTGATCAAAGTATATGCTGGTCTTTCCCGTGCATGCGGGTGCTAAGTTGGATATGAGTATTTTGCACTGTCACATTCTGCCGTTCCCCAAGATAAACCTCTTATTCGTGGACAATAACAATGCTTCAGCTCCAGTGGTCTCTGCAGTCCTCTCGGGATCAAATCTTTCGGCAGTAGTGATCGATTTCAGGAAGACTTGATTCTTTCTGGTCTGTAATAATTCCCATATCAAAATAAGAATCTTACTATGACCACTGCACATCTGTGGATCCTGTGTCGCCGGCCGTGGCTGTTATTCTCTTGTGGAGTAAAGTCCGTTCATAGTGCTGGGAATTTCTTTTGCAGGAGGCAATCGCTTGAGGAAGTTGGTTGAATTAAAAAAGCAAATGTGATCGTGCTTACATTCTCTGTGGCTAAGTATGCATCCCTGTAAAACTGCATGCTTCAAATGTGTTTTCTCGAATCCAGAGTGATATCGTTCTCAGCAGTTATATCTTTTAAATAATTGGAATTCATAGATTCAACGTTCCCAAACTTAAAGTATACTTAGAGAGAATGAATAAGTGTAAATGATTTTTTTTTATCGGCCCTGAAATTATGTTCTTTTCTATTTTTTCCCTTCCTCTTGCTAAAATATATCAAAGTGCTTGATTAATTATAAAATTTTAAAAATAACGTGAAGATTTTAAGTCGCTTTCAAGATAGTAGATATCGTGGAAAACAAATTGGCCTTTGAAGCCGTACTGTTCCAGGACTGTTCTCTGACTATATAGACATGTAAACAGACTGTCCTCTGCAAGATTTCTCCAGGACGGCGAAAAATTAACCTACTCTGCTCTTTCAATAACAGACCTGAAGGGTCAACCGCACTCTTCAGCCGGACTCCCACAGGAGTAAAGATGTGTTAGTACTTCTGTAGTCTACGGCATTTTTTCCTACCAAAAAATCAAAAATCAACTTAGTTGAAACAGTGACTGAATGGTTTCTCATCGTCTCCCTCCCAGATATTTAACATTAACTAACTATAAAAGATAAAATAGTGGCCTAGCGGTTGGACCATCGGACTCGGGATCTGAAGTTTCGGGCTCAAATCCTGACTGGTCCCGACATTTTGTCCTTGGGAAAGATAATTTACAAATTTCCTGACTCGACCCATGTTTAAATGGGTACCCGACTATAGACAGTGATTGATATTGTCAAACTGATAAGGATTTAAGAGCCTGACAGGCAGCCGCCTTGTATGCTTCTCAGGAAGCTGAGAACGTTTATGAGGTCTTTGGGTCTGTCGGGGTAATAATAGATTGTAAGCGCTTAGAGCCTGTACTTACGGGGATAAACGCTATATAAATACTCTATTATTATTATTGTTACTTTACTAAACAAACTAAAATTTGCACCCTAGACCAAAGCAGGCAAAATCGCCAGATCGAGTTGTCAGGGAGAAAGAACGATTGCCCTCTGGAATCCCCTTTAAAGTAACATATGAGATATCGATAGGCGTATAATATTTGTATTTTATCGTCTTCCCAAGAATCACCACAAAGCAGTTTTGAATCGTGATCAATAAATTGTTGCAGGCCATGACCAGCTGATGATGCTCAACACCATGAATGTTTCCACCCCAATAAAATCTTTCAATGCAACACTTGAGCTTAGCTGTCGGCCTGTACAGTTGATGCTGAAAATTGATTTGAAAAGTCAAGAGCAGAATACTGACAGATTAAGTAGCATTCCCATTCCCGAATCTGAGACTGGCAACAATTTCGGGCCAGTGCTCTGTTTGAAACCATTGCATAGTAGAAAACATTCGAGCGAATCAACTAAAGGCAAAATACAACCATCATCGCCTGGCAGCCTTGAAGAACCTGGGAGATCAGAGGCAGAACAACTTTCAGAAAATGGTGAAAGTTCACCTACTAGCCTGAAATCCTCAGTGTCACGTGAATATCAAAAGACACCAGACCTATCATTTACTTTGCCCAAGCAAATAAAAAATCGAATGAAAACACTTCGATCTGCATCCGATGACGGCACAGTTCGTATCTATAGTATTATTTCTCGATTCCGGAAAACTCCAGATGGCTCTATCAAAAGCCCCCAAAACAGTAATACGTGTCGGATAATGAACGGAGAAAAGAGTTATTCGGGCAGCCGCCTTTTCAGGAATCAGGGCTATAAGAAAAGAAATCAAAGAGCTCCTTCGTATAATATATGTTTGAACAATCGAGAAAATTGGACTAAAAGGTATGTAAATCCTTCGGTCTTGACATTCATTGGGGATATGAGCAGCAATGTAGTGCACCAGGAAACCACTTATTCGTGTAATAGGGAAGAAGAGAGCAAAGGCTGCTTGTCTCCTGAACTTGCTAAACTTCAGCTGTGTAGGCAGACTGGACCCACGATGAGTGGCAGGGAGCAAAGTCACCGCTTCTCTTGGGTCCCCATGAGCATTTGTAGTCTGTAGTAAGTATAATTGTTTATCAACAGTATGTTATAATGAAACACGCCATCTTACTTAATTTAAAACCCATTGCTAGAAAAGTCTTAGAAACTTTACATGCTTGTGCTTTAAACGAAAACTCTAGGGTGCCAGCTAAAGATAAAAGTTCACAGAGAACATTTCAAAACAAATCATGGTTAGAAATTTAATAGTCAAACAAATAAGTGCCCTATTTGACTAGTAACAGTAGGGTGCACTAGACTGTAACGGGGCGGTAGTGGGTTTGGGGTGGGATGAGGATGGAGGGTGGAGCGTTCCTTAAAAGATTCCCAGCGATACCTGCTTTTCATCTGCCAACGGAACCAGTTTAGATTAAGAGTTCCATGGCTAACGGCACATGTTAACTACCAACGCTCTTAAATAATGGTACATATCGTTATAATTTATTTATACATTAAATCTACAACACAGAGACATTATGAGGTAAAGGGAGGGGACCTGATTTTGTTTCGTTTTGATTTTGACCTTAGATCGTTTTACTGTTTGCATGTGAAATTGGCATGTTTATCTGATTCAGAATATGTCTTTGGAAACTTGCTAGCAAGTCTGATTGTCATTAACATGCCCGCCATCAAGGATTTGGCCCTCTTTTTCAAAATCAATCTCATCTATTACTATCACACCAAATCGTTCCAAACTTTGCATGCCATTTTAAACATCTAATATCTACAAAATGACAAAAGCAAATTGAAGTTTCATTGGCAATTTTTTTTTAATTAAAAAAAAATATATATTTTTAAAGATATAATCAAATATGTACAAAATTGACATTTTTATTCATTATTTTTTTTCTAAAAAAAAAAGTAAAAATAAGATATAATAAAAAGCCCATGTCACTTTTTCATTAGGTGATGGAAAGCATTATGTGAAATCTATATATTGGTACTTTTCGAGAAGACCAAAAAATAAGGGGGGAAAAAAAAAAAAAGTTTCGAGAAAAACGCAAAAAATGAAATCTATGACTATAAAACAGTAACCCCCCCCCCCCCCCCCCCAAAAAAAAACTCAAATATGCCCAAAAACTCTACATTTTGGTAGAGAAAACATCGAAGAAACTATGGGTCCATGAAATATGAAGCCTCCCTCTCTCTCTTTTAAGCCTCCTGGAGAGCTTGTTCTTGAGTTTGAAATGTGGCTTGGTACTTATATTTATTATTTGATAAGCTAGTATACCCCTGTAGAGACATTTCTTTTTTTTCCCTTCACTGAATCTGAATAATAAACTTCCCAATCAAAGTCCAGTGATATTTTTTACAGTAGAAATCCCGTCAAGACCCATGTTGAAATCAGCAGTTGCTGTTATCAATAGGGGCAGATTAAATGAGTTGGCAATATCATATTTTACCTCAATTTGATAGGGAATTTTGTTGAATTTTGACTACCTCTCATCTATTAAAAAAATCAATAATAAATATTTTTTTTTAGTCATAGAAACATTCTGGACCCCTAATCTGATACAGAATAAATGATTACATTTTCTGATAATAATAATAATAATGATAACAACAATAATAATAATAACAACAACAACAACAGCAACAAAAACAACAACAACAACAACAAAATCGACATTTTAATCCGTAACTGACCAATCCAGGTACCCTCCCCACCTCCCCTTAATGATGCAATGGGTCGGTTGTACTTCAGCACTTCATGAATTTGGCAAACTGTTGACACTTGAATGGATGGTGGCACTAACAAAAAATTTAAACGTAATGTCTGAAGAGAGATAAAAATGAAAATAGAGTGCTTGAGAGAGAGAGAGAGAAAGAGAAAGAGAGAGAGAAAGTCCTGAAAGTTATTTTTTAAAATTATTATTATAGATATACTACTTTAACCCTTTCCATCGAATCTGGCATGTTCAAATTAGACGGACGGGTAGAATTGTCTCGTGTGATCGTTTTGGGGCCAGTGTTCTGTTTGAAAACATTGCATAATAGAAAATATTGGAGCGAATCAGCTAAAGGCAAAATACAACCGTCATCGCCTGGAGTTCAGAGGCAGAACAACTTTCAGAAAATGGTGAAAGTTCAGCTAGAATATGATTCTCGAAGAGAGAAACCTAAATAAAAAATTCGGAGGAAATGTTATTACCCTCCCATTTTCCCTGCTAAGTGCTGTTCTCTGTCCATGTGTTGTCTTATCCTATTTCCGGTTTCTTTCTTCCCTAGTCCTACATTGATATCGATATTATTAGTGTGTCCGGTTGCCTCCTTTACTAGTTTATCCGCTACTTCATTAACTTCTGTGCTATGTGTGCTGGTACTCATATGAATGCTGTTTCATATCCTGGTTGATAGGTTCCATATTAGGTTTAAGTATGTCTAATAACTAAGTTTTTAAAAAAAATTTCATGCTGTTTAATCCCAAAGTGCTGGCTAATAAGTCTGTATATAATTTAAGTTCTTTGCGAATTTATCTAGTGCTTTTTTTTTTTAATGCTGTTAGTTCTCCTGTGTATATTGCGGTGTCTATACTTTTCGTTTAGTCCTATTGTTGGGAAGTTTGTTCCTGTTCCTATTTTACCTTCTTTTGTTTGGTTCGGTCTGTGAAACAGGTTAGTCTACATTTGCTATTGTTCTATGCTTTTTTTTTGCCTCTGTTGTTCTAAGCGCTGCTGTTTCTTTTTCTTTCTTTCTTTCTTTTTTTTATTTTTATTTTTGTTTGTTTGTTTTTTTGTTTTGTTTTGTTTTTGATTGTCGATAATGAGGTAGATCTATCTGTTGTTATTTATTTGAGTTCCCAGGTGATCTTTTTAAACAAGTTTAAAAAAAAAAAAACACACACACACACTAAAGACAAAACAAAACAAATAAACAAACAAACAAACAAATAAACGTGGAGCTGAAATTGAATGCTAAATGTTCTACCCTAAGCTCCAAGGATTCTGCTCCCACTAAATCCTCGCTGACAGTAGGCCCAGTCATCCGTTGAATGATTGTGGGTCAAATACGTTACAATGGAGATATCTCATTCAGAAAAGGCAGAACCTTTAAAAGAAAACAAAAACCTCAAAATCGATGGATTTTTTTTATAGTAGAAATTATATTATTAAGCTTATTTTAGGACGATCCCTCCCCCATCTTTAAGGAGGGGGGGGGGGGGGGGAGGCGGTCCTGAAATATGGATTTTGCTAAAAAAAAATGCGATTTTGGTTTTTGTTTTCTCTTAAAAGCCCTGCCTTTTCTGCGTATGGAAATGGTATCAAAAAGTGGATATATCCATTCTAACGTGTTTGACCAATGGTCATTCAACGGTAGGCTAGCTTACCAGGATTTGGCTCCATCTGGCTACTTACATGCAGTCGTAGATCATCGCTGTCTGACTATATATAGGCAAAAAGTGCATAAGACACTAGATTATGACCTCTTCTAGCAATATCATGAACCCTAGTGCCAGGGATGGACATTGAATGACTATGAGGCTAAAAAAAACTGCTGATCATGCAGATTATCAGTGTTAGCGTTCTAAAATGAATTTCTGCGTCCTACAAATAGTGAAATTTTCCTTTCTTTCTGGTGCTTCAGAGCTCAGTTGTGGACTATATGCCAGAGTAAAGGTCAAGACACTCTTGGTGTGGACAAAAAAAGATAGGGGGGGGGGCACATATAGGCCCTTAAGGACCCGGTATTTACTCTGTGGGAGCCCTTGTAATGATGGGGGGTTGGGAGCAAAATTCGAGAAAAGATACGCCCAGAAAGCCGAAAAACGGCAATAAGAGACACAGAAGTCATGGAGAGAGGGCTAGTATGTAAAGAAAGTGCTGTTCCGAGGCTGAAAGCCGAACAAAAAATTTTCCATCTCCATTCTTAGATAAAAAAAAACAAAAAAAACCTTCAAATGCGTTTTTCTCAAAATCCGGTTTTTGACAGTTTTTTGCTATCTACTTTTTTGTTTCGAAACTGATTCTAATCAGATTTTTTATACATCATTTTCATAACAAGACTAAAAAAAAAAAGTACGTATGCGCGGTCCATTCGGTTGGTAGGTTTAAGAGAAAAATAGGTTTTTAGTATGAAAAAAACGGCGAAATTTGATTTTTTGTTAAATGGCATTTCCAACAATTTCTAGAAAACTTTCTATTTCATATGGAGGGCTGAAAATATGAAATTTTTTAGATATTATGTCAAACAATATGTTCACCAAGTTTTGTCAATTTCTGTTGAAATTTGACGGAGGAGATAGATTTTAAAATCAGTCAATTTAGAGACGCCAAAATCCAATATGGCAACCATATAAAAAAAGTCGATTTTTTTTCACTGTTTTTCTCTAATTTGAACATGCCCAATTCGATGGAAAAGGTTAAAATAGTCTGTCTTTAATAATAATAATAAAAAAAATCACCTCCAGGACGCGCCCCCCTCTCCCCACCCCCCCCCCTTCCCCTTAACTAACTTCTAGTGCTGGTGCTCATAGACTGGGAAAACAAGTTTTTTTTGAAAAGTTATAGACTCTACATTATTAGGATTACACATATCTTGGAAGGAAATGGTGTGTTTCAATGAGCCGGTGAAAAGTGGAGGGAGAGAGAGTAGGGAGGGGATAAACCTCGAATAAAACACAAATCTGAAATATTAAATATTTCACAAGCAGAATGGGCATCATCTAACAAAGGGCATTGTCCTTCGTATAGAAATATTGAGATAAATGAAGTGAAACTGTTATTTGCTTGTGTCTTTAATTTCGCATTTGGGTCAGCCGCTATAGAACTCACAAAGATATATAGCTGTATCTGACAAACTTATACCACAGAGATAAACAGCTGTCCTTTCATTATCGTTCTCTTTTGTGTATGATGCTATACTAAGCAGAATGTTTTTCGTGGTGGAAGTAGTCATGTAGCTTATGCATATTTCATTCAAATGATGTTTATAGCTAAATATGGCTGACTGAACTATTCTACCCGAAAATCGAGTCAGCTGTTGAATTATGTTAGCATGCTTCAGTTTCTCCATGATTTTCATTTTGAAATCTTGAAACTATCATTGCCCAGCAATTTTTGTATTCTTTCATCTTGATCGAGGAAGTTATCTATTGGGTATATCTATAGCAATGCCTGCAGCCACATCGAAATATTGTTAACATACTGCTAATAATTGTCCCTTGTGTTTTCATGCACAGTTTCATGGAAGATTACCTATTGTTTGAGAGTGCAAGTCGAGCTAAATTACACAGGTGCACAGTTATTCGTAGCCCAAATCCATTGCTCAAAAGCTTAGGAGACCACATACTGTGACGGAATTATTCCGCCTGAAGGCCCCTAGACTTTTAAACAACCATGTTCATTCTACCTGAATCACCTTCAGAAGGATTTTGCAGCTTGTGTGGTAGCAAACGTGCATATGGGGAAAAAAAAACTTCTCTCGAACGATTGTCGACCTAGCTCAACACAGACGAGTATTTGGAGGTGCATACAGATACATCTAGTTTTCTCTGTCAACGAGTGTGTTCTTTTGATAAATGTCGCGTGCTTCTGTTACCTTGTCTGATAAAGTGAATTCCAAAGGTAACTTACTTACAAGACCGCGCACTGCTTCCCCAGCACTTCGAACTTCATCCAGGAAAACCTGTAGCATTTCTGTTATTGGACGGCAAGTTTTGAAAGAAAATAGAAATGGAGCGATACTGACATTGTCACCTCTCCCAATTAAAAGTAATGATACTGAAGAATTTGATTTGTGCCACGACTCCAGCGGCTTCCAGGAATGTGATGTGAAGGGAGCGAGACAAACTGATGCCACTCAAACTAACCAAGATTCAGCTATATTTGAAAAGCAAGACTCATCATCCAAATTGGTTTCCATTGTGTGCAAAGGGTTGTCCAGAAATAGAAACACCCATGACACGCTGTCTGTGATGAGTGAATCATTAGTCTTATTGGACAGACCGAGTGCTTCCCTAACAACAAATGATACTAGAGTGCCTCAGAGGCCAAAGACGGCAGATGTAGTGCAAAAAGCAAAATGGACACGATTTAAAAATCGCGAGGAGGATCTGAAAGACGACAAAGGGGTAACCCAGACACCAGTGCTTTCTTCACAGAAAAAAAATTCAGATAGCAAGATCATAGAAACCAAGACCTCAAATCTAAATTTGGAAAACCATGAGAAGAGTTCAGACAGTAAAGGGGTATCTAAAAGGACAACCAACGAAACAATTTCACAGCGAAACCATGTTGCTGAAGAAATTGCACTTACTGACGGCGAAGGAACTAGATCTGGATGCCAATCCTCAAATCCTGAGCAAGGATGTGGAGAAAATAAATATCTCAATCATAGAGACATTTCTAGTAAACCGCAAGCTACATTAGACTTTGAGTCTATCGTCAAGGATTCTGAAAAAGAAATGAAAGAGTTCTCCCATCTGCAAGAATTCATAATGTCTAAAGCAGAATTAACTGAGAAACATTCGCCCAAACACCCGCGTCTGTCCATTTCAGAAGAAATCAAACGTCAGAATATGATTCTCGAAAAAAGAAACTCTCAAATAAGAAATTCCGAGGAACTATGTGTCACTACCAAAACAGACCAAGAGAGAAAACAATCCGCCTGCAGGAATCACTGCCCAAGTGCTGATAAAGGCACAGTTTGTGGCTCTCCAAGTTTTATATTGATGCAAGAACAATTAAAAACTGTAAGGATTAAGGATAATTGGGAAGAACCACCACGATTTGCAGCTGGACCGAAAATAATGCAAGGAACATGCAGAAGATCCTTATTTGACTTATCGCCAAATGAAGACAAATATTTAGAGCGTCATTTCACCAGACCATTTTCTGATTATACTGTCAGGGAAGCTCAAGAAAAACTGGTGGTATCGGGAGATGCTTTTGGCACAAATTCCACAGAGAAAATATCATCATGTAGAGGTCCACCTCAAGAGTCAATTAACATGCCTGACACTGATGTGAATGAAATGAAGCACCAGAAAATGCCAACCAATTTAACAAACCTGAAAGAGAAAAATGGTCAGAACTCTACAAACCCTCGTCAGAAGTTTGAAAAATATGTTGACAACGCACTCAAGGAGGTCGATTCAAACGGCTTAACTGTTTCTGTGAATAATGTAAATGCAGTGAGCGGAAAGTTTGACGATGGAAAAACGCACACTACAAATATCTCTGCAGCTGCTCAGTCTCACACAGGCCTTGGAGGCTGTGGTTTCGGCATCCACAGCATGAAGTTTGGTTCACGTGTCAATGAAGTAAAAAATTCAAAACTTTGTTTACAGGCTGAGACGTCCCACACTGTCAGGTATATTGATTGCACGCCTTTACAATGTCGCTTGATATTAGCATAATCTATTGTTACATACCCGATAAATGTCAAGAGGTACGCTGTTCTCCATGTTTGTGTATGCAGCACCTTGTCCAAAATTCACAACAGACACTCCACTGTGGTCATTTACTATTATTTGTTTGCTCTTTCGGCGGGTTCTCAAAAAGTTGAACCAAAGTGTTCAGGTGGAAAACAGCCAACTGCGTAAAGCATACGACACCTTCAACCTGTGTATATATCTCATACTGTAATGACGTAATTGCAATATCATCAAAGTTAACATATTTAAAGACGAGAATAGTAATTAATTCTTCACTGTTTTCTGTTGCGTAAAATTGAAGGGGGGGGGGGGGGGAGAGAGAAAAAAAGAGCAACAATAAATCAGAAGAAAATCCAACTTTCACGCTTGCTTTATTGAAAGAAAATAGTCGTACATTTAATTAGGTTTATTTGGTAGAAAAGAATATATATGCGTCACCAAAATTAAAATTTTTACTTTTGTTTTCGACGGTAGCACTGTCTATCAAGTTCGTGTTGCTAAACATTCATTCAAAACCAAAGGTATGAAATAACAATGCTAGTCACTTTTAACAGAATCTGTTTACAAGATCGAATGGTGAGGTCAATGCAGAACACATACAAGGGTACATGTGCTGTTCTCCCCTCAACCTCTTAGCGGGGAAGCCATATTGCGACTTGGGTAGATGCATTCGGCTAGCTTCTGCAGGCGGGTCAGGGTGACCCTAGGGAATACTTTGTCGACGATTCTTAAGGGAGATCCTCTATCGTTGTTGGAGTCATTTCTCTCACATGTTTTTGTAGAGGGTGATGATTTTAGCGTCTTTAATGTCCCAAGGTATAGCTATTTCTTCTCATCTATGGCAGAGGACTTCGTGCAGTGAATGCAGTAAAGCAGTCTTGCCGTGCTTCACCAGGGACGCGAAAATCCGTCACTACTGGGACCTTGCCTGTGACCAGGTTGTTGACAGCCTCGCTGAAACTCCTCTGCAGTCGGCTTTATGTCAAGCTTCTCCATGATTGGCAGGCACTGAACGGCGTCGGTGGCTGACGGGGATTGGTGTTCTGTCTGGAGTTAGAGGTCCGAGTAATGTTCCACCAATCTCTCCATCTGCTGACTCTTGTCTGTGAGTACTTCCCCATTAGAGGATTTCAAGGGGGCAATTTTGCTCCGTGCTGGCCCTAGTACCTTATTGTCATACATTCCTCTGACGTTTCCTGATAGTGGTACCCTTTTGAATGTCTTCGATGAGCTCTGTCTAGCACTAGTTGGTGCAATGCCTGGCAATCTGTTGAGTCTTGTTTCTGGTGGCTTTAATAATCTGCAGATTCTTCTCGGTGAATCATTGTACTCAGCCAGAGCAGTACGATTGATTTTAATAGCAGGAATCATCTTTGTCCATTTGGCCTTATACCAGTCGTTACGTTCTGTTGTACGTCCTTCAACATCCTAGTGGAGGTTATCTCGTACATACCAGTCGTGTGCCTTCGACGTTTTCTTCCAAAGGGTAACCAGGGCTGAGAGTGCATAGTGTCTCGTAGTGTTGCCATTTCTCCAAGGCCGAGTCGCCGGGTTATGAAATGGCGAGCTCACCCTCAAACTTCTGCAAACTTCTTTACAAAATCTGACCGGGAAATCTTGCCAATATCAATGCCAGAGTTCTCTGTTTCTTAGAGCGATGATGTCGCAGTCCGCGCTGTGGTAAGCACTCGTGTGGAGAACATTGTTAATGGCATTGCGTCTGATCAATTAACTGAGGTTCAGTTGGTGCCAATGTTTCGAGTGCGGGTGTCTCCGGGAAATATTGTGATGTGGCTTTGTGTAGATGTAATGAGCAATTGTGAAATTCACTGACAGATAGTAAATGTCAACAAAAGTTGTGGTTGCTACTAGTTGTGGTTTTGTGGTCACGTTAAAACAATCGGTAATGGTTATTAGAGAACTATGATCAAATCTTGTTTAAAGTAAAGAGACAAAGTGAAATACAGCATCAATTCTAATCAAAAACTGTATGGTACCAAGTTTCAGTGAATCTGGATAAACAAATAAAGAAAAATTCCATTGCAATGCGCAATGCGCCTCATAATCTTGTGAGCAGTTACTATGATGAGATCCATTGCAGGAGGTTGCAGGCAACATTCCCGTACTTTCTCAAAGTGGACTGATTTATTCGAATAGATATTTATCTTGACATTTTCTTTCTAGAACCTGTAGACGGTTTTGACAGGATATTACGAAACTCATCTCACTTCTTCAATTCTCTCTCAAGCTATATCTAAGCGCTAGACATAACGGGGATCGGGAGATGTGAATATTCAATGCCATTTATTAACGACACGATTTTTCCATTTACATTCAGTTTGGTTTATAAATATATGATGAATGCGTTCTGCAGGCCGGTCAATTCCCTTACTCACCCAAAGATCTCCTGTCTTTTACTGTCTTTACTTCTTTTGCCCTACGCTTGCAATATAGTAGAGCTGTTTGTCTTTGGTGATGCGATGGAAGTGTTTCAAGGAGCCTACGACTGTATTTTCACCATTCCTGACTGACGAACACCGAAACGAACAGTTAATCCGTCCGATGTAACAGAGCAATATACGAGTCTATTCTAGGCTTGGTAAGGCGCTCCCCGATTCGGAGGTATCAGTAGTGTTACGGAAATGAGTACACATAAATGGCTTTCGCCCAGACACACTTCTCTTACATTCACTTGTTACGGAAAGAAAACCGTTTAAAGGGGTAGTGCAACATCATTTTGTTGTGTCAAGTTTCTTTTTGTTTTTGCCTCAGATGAAATGTTACGGGTATTATAAACCCAGTGACATACAAATTAGAAGCCGATGGCTTCTTAAATTTGAGATTTTAACAATTAAAGAGACGGAATAGTTCGGACCGCTCGGTTTTCCGTAACTGACCGTAAACCGGGCGTGACTCATCTATTTCCAGAAGGTACAGTAACGGGACGCTTGAGTGGGCCTATTCAGTATGTAAACAATGGTGTATTGTGTGGCTGAGAACTATCGGTCGCGGGATAGTCGGGCGTTTTTAGGGGCTCCTCATTGTGCTGTGATATTTCTCACCATGTCACATGAACTTGGGGTTTATCGCCCCAGTTTGAAATCATCGCCATAATAAGTATGCGCAGCTCAATAGACACTCCTTCAAAACGTAAAGGAAACTTCACCTAATAGAACAATGAGAAATTCCATGCCCAAAGATGAAATCCTCTTGAACAGAAGAACAGAATCAAAGGCCACATGGCCCACTCAAGTCCTCTCAAGTGCTCCGCAACTACAATCAAAAGAAACGATGATCAAGAGAAGAATATCAAATAGATGTAGTCTCTTTGTTTATACCATATTGAAT
>JBCEWB010060605.1:0-13701 GCA_039654565.1 Peronia peronii
CCCCCCCCCCCCCCCCCCCCCCCCCCCCCCCCCCCCCCCCCCCCCCCCCCCCCCCCCCCCCCCCCCCCCCAAATTTCCCTGTCTCAATCACATACATGGACTCCCCAAAAAACAACAATAAAACCATTTCATTTTTTCATGCACTAGTACAGAAGACACCGCACTGAAGTGAAAGAGAGAAGAGTACGTTGATCTCAGAGTGCTACAAGTAATGAAAGACACAACTCCAAACATCACGTACTCAAAAACGACAGCACGCAGAACCAGCTGCCCTTCAGAAAAAAATTTACGACGAAAGCCCTACATATCCATGTATCTATTCAACTTCCTGATCTCCTATATGACCTATCTCCATTCTTGAACTTCAAAACACTTTCAAAAACTGATATGTTGTATAATAGTGAATACAATGTAACATCCTCTTCTTAAGAATCCACACAGTTTAAATTATGAAACTGCCCACCCACTACCTCTTTGCTATTCACATTACTGATGTTGCACACATTATTAAATTATTCCTTAAATAAGTGCATGAACCCAATATTTAAATGCCTTGGCATCATGATGGATTCTTCAAGATATAGTGTACTAAAAAACACATGCACAATAGCTCTTTGAAAATCGAAGTTCCAAGATTAAAAAAAAAAATACATGTATCACGAAGATAAAATTCTGCCACCTGTAACGGATGCAACTTCAGATGATAGGGGCTAAGAGGTTAAAATGTTTCTACAATGAAAATATTTGCACATTCTGATGAAAACTAAGCAGTTACGGTATAACTGGTCTAATGAGCAAAACCTCTCAGAAATGGGAGCTCATATTTGTGGCCAATTTATGGCTGAGCAAATCCTTGCCAATCTGTGGTTTACGTTAAAAATGTGATTGTAAAAAAAACATATAAGAGACAATGACATAACATACTAAAGAAGTTCTGAATCACTGTGGTTTTTCGATACATCTTTTCAAATGTTATATGCAACAAACATCTGAAAATTTCTAAATCTCTTCACTTTATGTGTCCATGTATACCGTATAGCGCACGTTCCCAGCTCTTTCTTGCTTACATTGATAATTCACATACAGAGATGAGGATTTGAAAAAGGAAAAGACAAAAAAAACAACAAAAAAAAACAAATAGAGCAGCAAACAATTAAAAAAAAAAAAATTTAAAATAAAAACAAAACGTACACAGTAATATCTAGAGTATCTCATCTTGTGCTTTGATTTGTTTGTTTTGTTGTGTTTTGTTTTAACTAAAAGATATGAGAAACAACAGGAACGCTGGCTATGACAGAAGATAGCAAAAAATCAGAATAAATCAATTAAAGATTACATGATTATCATTCTTCGCCAATGTACTGAGTATTGATTTGACAACATTTATGAAATGTAAGTTGGTGCACCTCACCACTAAACTTTGTCTGTGGTTTTAATTAATATCTTTCAATGTAAAAATAAACTCTAAGAGAGAAAAAAAAGGAGCCATCTTTGTGCTTGAGAATAACTGTATAAGGTGAGATCTACACAAACCAGTGTCAGTCATGCTGAACTCATCAGGACAGTTAGTTATAACAGCCACACACATTTCTTAGGGCTGCCAATCCCTCAGAAAACCTCTGAGTAACAAGCAAGTGGAAAAATAGTAATTTGTGACAAAAAACAGTAATGATTCACTGATTTACCCTGGACACTCATAAACATTATTATACAAGATATAAATTTCACACATAAAGGTACGCGCCAAACTTTTCATCAATAAGTATTGTATGTAGATCTTTTTTGCACACCTGCCAATTTTGGCCTTCAAACTGTGTAGATCTAGTCGTATCATAAAATGACCGATTTTTCCCCTTTTTATACAAATCATATGAAAATTGTAATATTTGTAACTATGACAGTAATGTACTACTTAACCCAAAAAATCCTAATAACTACAATGGGTTGGCAGCCCTCATTTCCACAAAGTCCCGATGTTTTAAAAGGAATCTCTTGACAAGATGCTCCGTTCAGGGTAAGGACTCCGATACTCTTTTCTGAATTCCTCCATACAAAACAGTGCAGTTATCAACAGCACATAAGAACTACCAACCACAAAATAACAAGAGTACTGACAAAGATCAATTTCCTGACCACCAGGTTATATACTTGAGTAACTACAGTTGTATCCAGTTTGATAGAATAAACAAAAGCAGTTCATCGACAACAAAAAACTTGAATAAAAAAAACAAAAAGCAGCAAATTAGAAACTAAATCCAAAAGAAGCATAAGGGCTCCAGTAAAGAACAAAGTGACAAAAAAACAGCCAAAACAAAACAACCAAAAACCTAAGTCGATTGTTTCCTGAACAAGTATTACATGAAGAAGAAAAAGTCTTCTGCTGCAGCAAAGTTCCACAGATGGTTTTTGAAACCATAAACATGGATTAACCACCTATTAAGACAACATATCTGATGTGAAAAAAAATGAAGTTGTAGATTCTACCCTGATATTTTTTTTAACCTCTGACGACTGATGACTCTAAACAATTCATTGACAGTAAATTCAAAATCTGGACTGTCTCAATCAACCAAAAGTGGAATATTGAAGCTATGCTGAAATTTGATATTTCAAATTTTACAAGTCAGAAAAACAACTGAGTTCCCAGTAATTTCAGTCTTTTGGAATTTGAAAACCCTGAAAAATATAACTTCTCTGATGGGTTCACTTTTCAAGTTCCACCATTGCCAAGAACACTGAGAAATCCATTTTTTGGTCTGTTGAATTTGAAAATTCAGACTTGGGAGGATAAAAACGTGATAATGAATAGCAATAAATGACATCCCTTAGTACAAGATGGAATCCGTGTCTGTCAAATCTCAATTTTGGAACCAATCTAAGTCTAGGCACCAAGAACTGAAGAAAAGCAAAACAGGTGAGAAAGAGATGCCTACATTACATAAACTGTTACATTTAAGCACCATTATACTCTCAACATATCTTGACAGTGTTGAAAACACTGAACAACATAGCTTGACTTTTCCAAATGATCAAGTCCATGCAGCTGTCAAATTCAAACAATTTCGCTTCCTTACATACAACTGAACAAAAAAATTTTTTAAAAGTCAGAGACATCTATAGAAATGCAAACTTTTCCATGATTCACATAAAACATGCTATATAAACTTGTCCAACGCTATATCAAGTGGCACATTCTCCTGTTCCTGTCTTCAGGCAGCTAATAGGAGAAGCAATTATGATGAAAGATAGTTTCAAACTAAATAGTTTCAAACTGAACGATAATCAACTTGACACTAAACTGAACTATGATTCAAAACTCCCACAAGAGTCAGAATGTCAAGACAGTGACTTAAAAACTGGCACCAATTCTACAGTAAGACTCTGATCATTCTACCCCTCATAGAGAAGTTAAGAGGCTGAATTTTTTTTTTCCCTGCTCCTGGTTAAATATCTTGTTCCCTGTAGTGAAATGATTTCAAACAAGAAAAATACTCCCTATACACAATCTTATAACTTACATATACCAATCATGATTATATTATACAGTCATGTGGTGGCTTAACAGCCCAAATGGGAAAGAGATTGAAAAAGATGCTGTGTGGCCTTTTTGTAACACTCATATCATTTTACAGCTTGAGGAATGACAGCTACAAAAGTCTCCCTTGTAGAAATGAAAGAGTCAGAGAAGAAGAAGAAGAAGAAGAAGAATTCTGACACGGACAGATATAGATACACTTGACATCCTCCCACTGAACTCTTGCCATACCTATTCTCAATAAGAGCTGGGGGACACAACTGACATCAAATGAAGGATCTGAGTGCAAAACATGATAAGCACCAGGTTTCCATTTTGGAAGATAAGTGCATGAGGTGACATCCTTGTCTGAGTTCGTCGATCTGACTTTAAATATTTTGCGAAACGGAACATGTCTAACAATAATAAATCGGTTTTGTTTGTTTAGCAAAACATATTTAGTAAGAGCAAAAACAATCAAGTTTTTTTTTTCAAAATGAGAAAATTGGATTCATCTTATTTTGTGGTCAAATCCTTCATCTAAAATTCACAACAAGGTTAGTAATACAAATGACTCGGAGACGCAACATAACCACTATGTGTAAACATAAGAATATAATACATTTTCACAACTTGTGTCATAATGCTATGTTCTGTGCATGAATAGCTGTATTGGGATATTATATCCTAGTTCCTGGCTCATCGCCTGGCTAGGTCCTGCTGGACTGGGGTATACTACACAGTTAACTGACCAGTGGAAACACAAACAGTATGTATTCTATGTGATCAAATGTTAGCTTTGAGAAAACTGTCAGTTTCTGATTACATGACTTGTGGTTTGGTTTTGGTAAAAACTAGCTTGTACATGGACATGTCATTTTGGCTGTAGTTTTGTTGTATCTCTGGGACAACAGAGGACTGAGCTGTACAAGGCTTGTCTTGGCAATCTAGCTGGGAACTCATACCATGTATGTTTCCACTCATTCATTTCGTTATCTATCGGTTTGTCTTCAGCTAATCTGAAATATAATCCTGAAGGATTTGCTATGCTGTCTAACCTGACATACAGACAAAAGCTTGCCAATGTACAGCCAATGGAATAAATACTTATTAGTTTTGCCAGTACACCTGGTGCAGTTACAGTTAGCAAAAACAACTAAAAAATGAGAGCAGGAAAATTCTCCATAGGCAGCTCATGAAACTGGATCTCAATGTGTTTCAGTGGGGACTGATGTTCACCAGCATTGCTAAATACAGAGATTCACTGTTAGTCAACATTATAAAGACAGAGTGAAACCAACACTGGCTCATATTGTATACCATAGAGTAAGGGAAGTGTTCTATTCCTACAGCTGATTACACTTATTTCATAACAAGTGCATCCAATACAGACTTAAATCCCTCATTGGTTCAGGCAGGAGAGCCACGGTGAGCTCAGGGCTCAAAGGGTTAAGCCCAAGACGAGCATCATCAGCTCTGGACTTCCCAATCCTATTTGTGGACCAATTCCAATGCAAAGTAAGATGAGCCAGTCTCTGACCAGACCAGCACCTTGACACTTGTAGGGTTAATACTCTTTGACTGGACAGAGTTGCATACAGAAATTTTCCCAGCATAATATAAAAACAAAAATTTAAAGTGACCTCACTGCCATGAGAGGCCTGAACACTTTGGCACATTAGCTGATGACTATGAACATACACAAAATTAATAATAATGTTCTCTCCCTTGGGATGCAAAGCCTTACCTCCCTTGCAATACACATCTCTGACAGCTGCCCACAACGTAACAACTTTCAGTCGAACCTCTGAAGGGTGACACACAATGTAGATTTTCAAATAATCAAACCTAAATTATGTCTTCTTATCAATATAATCACATTATGTCTTTTGACTCAGGATTTTGGAGGACTGTACAAACCTATCACTTCAATGAAAATGTCACAATGTCTATCCCTACTATCAGATAATCACTTTTTAGAAAAAGACAGATATCAACTGAGACAGCCGACACAAAAATGAAACAGATCCAGTTCATGGGAAATAATACTTTTCTAAAAAAATGTACCCACTGGGTTTAACAATGAGCAAACGACTTTCTCCAGATTTGAAAATAAATAAATAATTAAATAAATAAAAATTTAAAAAATTAATTATCATTAGAGCTGTCCTTGAAAAAAGAAGAAATAGAAAAACAAAAGCGCTCAAAATGAGTGCAAAGATTGAACTGATGGACTGTTGAACTTGCAAAGAGAGGTTTGCATAATATAACTCTAAATTTCAAGCACACTTATTTTCTCCTACACAACGACAGAACAGAAAGCTACAAGTAGCATCACAAATGGAAAAACAATAACTGGCCTTAAAAAAAAAAAAAGCAAAAAACAATTTAAAACAAAACTGGATATAAATGGGCAGAACTTGTTACCAAACTAAAGACACAACAATCTGTGAGGAAGCTGACACCATCAAAAAAAAAAGATCTGCAGATACACTGACAGAATTTTAGGACAAGCATTTTGTTTAAGGACTTTATGAATTCAAGGATTTTTTCCATGGCCCAGCAGTGCAGAGTTTCACCCTTCAGAGTGTTCAACCAAATCTTTCAACTTATATGAGATCAACTATCAAAGCGCCCTCTGTCTCCTCCTCACTTATCTCCACCTTTCCAAAACATCCACTGAACATGACATAGAAATTGAGCAAACTATTGCAAAAATTCAAAAACAGAACGTCACCAGCCCAAACTTGCTCCCTCGCAACAACAAACACAAAAAAACCCTATCAAACATCAGCAGAAAAGCAAACTTTTCCTAACAAAGACAGAAACACACAAAGGACCTTGAACCTTCAGAAGTTCGTCTAACATTGCATTTCATTCATCATTTCCCAGATTAGGCAACAGTCTAGTGAAGAGGAGATACAATCTTGAACAATAGGTTTGAACACTGGAAAGAATCAATTTTAAATTAATTTGAGAAAGGGCTAAAAGAGTGAACATAAATCTGGAAAACTCTCTCTCTCACTTCTGAAATGAAAAATGGACATATCTTTCATATATTTCCTTCTTCTCTTGTTAATTTTTCTTTCCACCACTGCAAAATGCCAATATGAATAAGAATTGACTATCAAAAGTAGAGTTTTGCCAAACTTTACCTATCTCAAGAAACGTGACACATTACCATTGGTGGTGCCAGAGACACACAGGCCAATTGCTGGAATCTCATACCACAGTTTGGCTGATCTCAGTAAAATGCTGATATGCTATGGTAACATTTTAATGCTTCATCAATGAGACAACAACCACTGATTGTCTTCATTTGAGAAGACAGCATCTTAACGTTTTCCAACACACTTCGAGTTCTAACTATTTTGGATAAATATTGGATAACTGTGACAAAATCATCTCTTTACAATTATTCTCAACAACTGTGCATAGGCAGTTCTGTCATATGAATTTAAAAAAAAAAGAAAAAAAAAAGGGGGGGGGGGGCGTGGGAGGCCATGCCAACATAAACACTAAAAACAAAATCTCAAACATACATTTACTGAACTCAATACACTGGTTGTTTTCCTCTGGGTGTACATGTTGTATTTTCACGGGTGATTTTACAATACAAGCTTATTTTGATTCTGTCTCATAAATCTGGAAATCAAATCTCATTAGCCTATCTACACCTTGCGGGAAAAAGCTATGCACATTTTAAATTTAAAAAAAAAAAAGAGGGGAGGGGATGGGGGGGGGGAGGACACAATTACGACCAGGTCCACAAATAAATACTTTTAATCTTGAAACATAACAAACTGATTTGATTGTTTGTTATTTTACAGGGTTTTTTTTTTTTTTTTTGTAGGTGTTGGGGAATAAACTGACATAATAAAAACCGTAGATACCTGTAAAAAAAGAAAACACGTCTTACACGGGATTGCCTACATCCACTCCTAAGACCATGCAAAAAACAACAGCAAAAGCAACAACCCTGCAAAAACAATGGCCATAATTCATTAACTGACTACAGTATGATCTCGAAATTTCAATACATTTGCGCTATGATCCATGCACTCACAAACAATCTGTAGTCTATGTGTGTCTAACGCAACACATTTTCCATTGTGATATCTACACAGAAAACAAAATGAAAAGTACATGTACAATGCTATACAGAAAAGATTGGTGAAACACATGATTATGAGCATGACGTGCGATCAACTGCCATTGGTTAATTTAATTAAGCTAACATGTTCTATCTTCTGTAGGCAAAGGCATTCTTATCTCGGCACCTCTGCCACCACAAAAATGAACTGTGAAATATACAATGTGTTTACAAATATATTTTATATTTATGTACGTATGTGTGTGTATATATATATATATATATATATAAAAAGTTACAATGTATATCATGACAAGAACATATTCCTTGACAACTTACAGCTACGCTTCTCATCAACAATCATAAGAAACTTACTGCCAATCTGTGGGTATTAGAGCATATCTTGACAAGTATAAAGTTGGATAAATGGTGTATCTATTGATATAACATGCAAATTGGCTAATTACAAGCATATAACCTGACGGGCAAAATAAAACTGGATGCCATTTGCATCAATTGGGGGGGGCGGGGACATCATCTTTGTGTAGGGTCCCACATCTCCAAAACATGCAGAGGAAATTACCTGAAAATAATATTCATTGACACTTTCTTGCAATTATCCACTGACGACTTCCCTTTTTTTTTTCACTTCAGGCAAATATGAGAATTCCCCTGCATGAGAAAAGTCACTTCAGTGCTTATGAAATCACATTTGGTGACCTTCACATTTGGAGAATCGAAGCCCCTAAGAACCGAAAGTATCTCAAGTCACACAATCTGAGCGCAGGTTGAGACAACTCACATGAAATACTGTCGGCTGTGTGACAAAGAGGTGAATAGGTAACAACCCATATACGACAAAAAGGCGAACCCTTTACTTCTCTGCATGACAAAGAGGGTGAATTAAGTCAGATAATTTATAGACTGATTTGCCCCTTTGTCATGCAGAGAAGGTAAGGGTTTGCCTTTCTGTTGTACAGAGGTTGTTACATAGTCGCCCCTTTGTCATACAGCCGACGGAAAGATTTAAAAAAAAACAAACAAAAAACAGTGTGAGATAATCTGTCAAAATTTAGTATGTAAGCACTCAAACATCACACAATGCAATCCTGGGGCAACTGAAATAGCGTATGACCTCAGGGGAAAAAAAAGGTTTCTCTTTCGATATCAATGCTCTCAAAATGGACTGGAGTACTTCTCATTCCAGCGTCTTGTACTGGGCTGTCAAAGGGGGCAAACAAGATATGGAAGGAATCAAGCAACAATATCTTTCCTTAGAGCCAAGGCAAATGTGAAGGCAAACCCACTGAAAGTGTACTACATCTTCTCTGTTAACTGGACAACATCATATATGTCAAATACAGAATAAACCATCAATACACACTGCTGTTTTTATTTACTGTGAATGAGACTAAATTCTTCTAAAAAAAAAATTCAACCAAAAAACTCTATAATTGAGCCTATGGAAGCTTGAATATTTTTCCTGGAATGTCCCAAATCTCAATAACTACAGATGTGGACTGACATATTTACCGTGCACTTCATAATGCACTTCAAAAGGTAGAAAAAAATCACAATAATAGATCAATTCCACCCTGAAAGGACAAAACCTAACAGAGCTATACAGTTGGTTGTTTATCAATATTCCTTGTTCTGCTCCTCTGAAAAGAAAAAGCTCAAATATGACCAAATCTGTCATTATAGAAATCTGTGAACTGCACATCTGTCCTCTGAAACACTCACAAACTTTACATCAACAAAACGATAATTTCAGCCGTCAAATGAAGATAATGCTTGAGAGGCAGATGAAACAAACAAGCAAATAAACAACCAATCGACCAACAAACAGCCCCCCTCCCCCCCCCCTCCCCTTGTGGCGTCGACTGAGCTATCAGCAGTTTGCCAAAAATAAAATGCTTTGGTAAATCAACAACTGAAAAAAAACAAAAAAATCTCTCTTGTCAGGCAAAAACAAAACAACAAGACGATATCTTTCACCATGGGTCCCTATTCTAGTCACAATACTGCCATCTTCTGAGGGGAAAAAAAAATTTTTTAAAAACGAAGATCCATTCCCTCAAGGAGTGCATACTTGCAGCATATTTCAGCAAAATCACTTGCATGGTAAATAACCGTCTACAATCGTGGTTAAAAACAAAATTGTTTCGAAACTAATCCTAGCACATCACAGTGACAAAATCAATGCTGAAATGGTCCAATCAGAATGAATATGGTAACAAAGCAAAACAAAAGAAGACAATAGACAATGTGGGAAAGTAACCTATGATGACAACTACTGGCCATCTCTGAAAACCAAGGTCTTGATTCCTTACACAAAAACTCAAGTCTATGTTGAGGATGTTTGGGATAACAGGCGGAGACCTTGTGCATCCTAGATGTGACATAAATCCAGCCGTTCTGTACAAAATAGTCCGCCTTACCTAAACTGACTGTCAAAATTTGCTGTTAGAAGATGGCACGAGCCTGAGAAAAATAAATGCTGAGGTCTAGTACTTGAAGAAGATGGAGAACAGTGTGAAGACATTTATAGTAAATTTTCAAATCACCTTCAGGTTGCCGAGGACATGAGACCTTGTATCAGACAACGCAGTTTTTTACTTTGCAATTAACTTTGGTCAAGAATAAGAGCAAAAACGTGACTCGGGGAAAAACAGAACAAAATGAATTTGCCATTATTTTAGGTCTTGTCTGTTTTTGTGCTGGCTGTAAATGAGACAATAGTTTGCCATTTCTACTTCATATGGAGCTCAGTTCAGCATACACATACTACAAGTTTAGCTATGAAAGGGAAGCAAACAGGAAAATAAAAATCATTTCAGTTTGTACTAAATAAAAGAGAGCCCTCTTCAACTCAGAGACTATCACAAGTCTTATCTTTACATAGGCTTGTCCAATAAAATTTTGATTATTATTACTAAGAAAATAAACAGTTTTATACATACTGAACATCACTATAAGTTGAAGACTTAATAAAATCATTCAAAAACCTTGCATGAATACCTTGTGCCAATCTTTGGTAGAAAACATTCCCTTCTAGTAGACTACCAGGTCAGGATTATAATCATTCCAAGCCGCCACCTCCTCATCTGCATAAGCGGAAGCAAATCATTTCCACCAAGATGCAGTTTTGTGCCTCAAATTCTTCAACCCTGACAAACTCAGAGATGGATTCACATCTCAAATCTTCCTTAAAGAAAAGTCTTAACCAGTATATATGAAAGAAAGGTGATGGTCATTGTCTACTATTCTGTACAACTGTTAGGAAACAGGAAAGAAAAATAATGGTTAAAAAAAAAACTGAGTACTTGATGGAAAGACAGTTTGCAGGCATGTCAAACGAAGAAACTCTTCATGCAAAATCAAACAATCATTCGGATGCAAACTCAAGATTTTCACAGTCCAGTTATATATATATTTACAGAAATGTACAGGTTTACAATTACAAGCCCTTTTGTGTACTTTATGTAGTTCCGGAACCATCTCCACAGTACTGAGAAATAAATTCGTTGAAAGTGTCCATCCATACAAATATATAGAGTATAATGGGTTTTTTTTTCTTAATCAGAGCCGACTAACTCAGAAACTGAGCTGGAGGTGACGTATGAAGGTGCCCTAGTCAAAAACTAAAGCCAACAAAAGACTAAATAAGAGCCAGCTGACTTAGGTCAAACAAACAGAGCTGTGGGTCTCCAGCGTCTTATTGTCTCGATCATACAGCCGCCAAAACAAAAGCCAAACTGCTGGCATGCACATTTCATACAATCATATGGGATGGACATCTTAATTTATTTACATATAAGTAACATACAAATAACCCATGTCACACACAAGTCAATTTGCTTTCCTACAAGTGGGAAGCCAAACAAATTTGTTTCAATAAAGCTCCTCTACAATTCCATATAATGTGAGAGCAAAGTCTTCAGAAAGAAAAAAAAAAGCAGTATAAGAAATGTTTTGGGGAGAACCCGAATACAAAACAAACATATCATCTATCAACAAGAAAATGTAACAATTATGTGTCTATCGTCATCACTGATCATCTTCACAATGAAAAAAAAATACAGACAAAATAACACAAACACAAATAATCACCACACAAGGGTACAAAATGTCTATAGTGCTATGCTATATACTCCTATCGACTTCAAGACTAAAAACATGATATTCCTGCAAAAATTATGTACTCATCTGGGGAAAGTTTTTCCCTGCGGAACCTTCATTAAACAAATGAATTATCATGATGGAAATGTATGTGAATATTTCAAGGCGGGGATTGATTTGGGAATATACTATGACATGTTCAGTGAAAGTCTCTAAAATGGATGTCAGAGTAAAACTTCCATTCCCTCAATCATTCTCTCAAACGGTTGGATTGAAACTGAAAAATTCTCTCTGATCTCTGATCATGGCATACGCCAAACTTCTGCCAAAATAGAACTGATGTCTGATGGTATTTCTGACTATGATAGCTGTTAGATAACGCCACTAACGGGGAAGCACAGATAGGTAAGAAAAATCACGTCTGGGCCAAATTTTGACATCTTTGGATGTTATTCATTTGTTGTAGTTCAATATTCCTCCTTTCAAATACAAGACTTGGAATGGAAAAACTAAAAAGCAATTGTGTAATTTAAAAGTTTTTGAAATTAAACATTTTTGCCTCATATATGATCTTATAATCTTAAAAATCTCAGAAACTATAACAGACAGATCTACCAACAATTCACACATATCAGTTCTGATGTTAATCTATTCTGCAAAGTACTTTTGAAGTTTCAAATATCAATTTCCCTGTATGTTATCAGGCAAAATCTATAGAATAAATATTAAAGGAAAAAAAGAAACAATCTCTCTGACGTATGAATATAACTCACAAATTAACATCAACACTACATGCCAAATAGATCATTAGATACAGCGTGCATTTCCATTCACTATACAACACAAATTTTCAAAATCTTTAAAACTTTCTGAATTTCAGGATTACAAAATTGCATTTTTTTTTTTTGGAAACATAATATAGCCACCACTGACTATGCAATACTGAATAAATTTTTGATTGTTTCACGTCTGTAGGGCTATGGTCGACTCTTTCAACCCCCTCCCCCCTGAAAAAAAATAATTAAAAAAACGTTGAAATAAGTCAGTTTTTGAGTTTCCCTTTTGTGCTCCCTTAAAAAGGAAATGTGCCATTGTAATTACATATTCATTACATAGAATCATAATGGTAAAAAACATCAAATGACTTGTGATATAAACCGTTTATTCTCAAATATGAAAAGTGCTGAAAATGACTGATACCACAGATTGCAGTGCAAAGACGACATCTCTGCTCCATTTCATCATTTCATGAAGTGTGTGGTTGGATCTCTACAGACTCCTAGTCTACTGTCCTGTCAATGTACATATATATGTTAGAGATGCTACTGTTTGGATAGAGGTGTTTGTGCATAACGACTACTATGGGGCTATTTACTAGTGCTGGGTGGAAATCTGGATCTTAATTTGGATAACCAGTTACAACGTTAAACTTAATTAAATTTTCCAATCTATCAAGTTCATTTAGCTGATTTGCTTATCAGTTACACCATCTACTTATCAGGTACATTTTCCCGACCAGCTTATCAGGTTTTTACCTGACCCACTCTTGTGGGGGGGGGGGGGGGAATAATGCGAGTATCGTGCTTTGACTGAGCGGGCGAGCGGTAGACGCCACGGGACCAGCCGTGGGTTATTATTAGCAAACGAGTTAGAAAGCGGCTCGCTGTACTAGATTAATTCAGCTTGGAAAGCAGTAAGGGAATTGCTGCCCTATAATGGATAAAAAATCCAGTTTAGAACTACATATAGTTAGATGTATTATTTAGTGTCATTCCTTGTGTTAGTAGGGCCTCGCAGGCAGGATTTCGGGGGGGGGGGGGGAGGAGGAGGAGAGAACTGCGACCATAGATTGGCATTCATTGGTAGACTCGAACTGTTAGCTGTAGCTATCGAGTTCTCGATGAAAAAGTTGAAAATCAAGGAACTAGATCTAGAATTGTCGAGTCTTCAACAGGTTCAAGTACCGAACTGG
>JBCEWB010060616.1:0-13701 GCA_039654565.1 Peronia peronii
CCCCCCCCCCCCCCCCCCCCCCCTCCCCCCCCCCCCCCCCCCCCCCCCCCCCCCCCTCCCTCTTCTGCATTTGTGTGCATGTGTTAATGTGTATGTTTCTGTCTCTCTTTATTTGTTTGTATTTGTTTGTTGTTTTTTTATTTACTAATGGTATAAAGACGTCATTTGCTTCCGTCTTCTGTCCGTGAAATAAGACATGATTAATAGTTTGTCTCACCTTCTTGTTATATGAAATGGCTTAGAAAAACAAACAAACCTTCAGATATCGGGCTACAGCTGGTGGAAAGATGTAATAAAACGTAAAAAAAAAAAATGTAGGCTGTGAAAACCCGTCGTCGGTGGGATGTCTCCCATGGAATACTATTCGCAACGTTTCAGGGATGACATCTCTTCTCTCTCTCTCTCTCTCCCTCCCTCTCTCTCTCTCTCTCTCTCCTTGCTCCTGTCTTCTGTCCAGCTCTCTTTCCTGTCTTCTTCTACATACTTGATTTATGACGTGCAAGCGTATCTTACCGTGTTTGGCACAATATAGATGTGATCGTGCTGATGTGCCGTTAAGCCCCAACACAAACAAACAAAAACAAAACTTGATCAGTCTTCAGACAATCATGTCGGACTCAGTGTGTAACCTGACACAAGTTTTCACGTCATATCTATTAGGCCTGTGCATGACCGGTCATGATAACCGGTTATAGCGGTCATAGACATCATTGTCGATCATCGATCATGATGACCGAAGATCGGTTACATTGACGGTCATGATAGACCATGAAGCGAACGCTTTCATCAGTTAGCTACACGGGTGTCTTTGATCTTGGGAAAATTCCGTCCGTCAACGACACGCGATTCATCCCAATATCATCCTTCTCCTACCTCTCCCCGATCTGCCGAGGTGTCACTTATAGTACTTTGCATGTGAATTACGTTTTAGATAGCCGTAATACAGTAAGAGTAAGAGGAAATTCATTTCTTACGTGTACTGCCATTTGTGTCTACCCTGTCGTTTCCTGAACATAAATCAATATCATTGCGGCAGTATTGCATTCTGGCTGTTTCTTGTGATTCTTTTAGGGTTTAAACCATTTTTAGAATGATAGACTTTGAGGCGCCCCGTCCACTCTTGAATTTCCTCCTCCGGCACCATCCACCTCCGTGCAAAGTTTGACAGGTGGTATGTTGTTACAAAATGCTAACTTGTGAAGTGATCGTTATTGTTTGTGATTTAATTGAAATTTTAATTTATGAGCACAATATGGTAATATTTGGTATCAAACTGCACTAGAATTCGACATCCGATCGATCTGCAAGGTCAGATTTGTGAAATATTGAGTTTCACACCGTCGAATTCTAGTGCAGTTTGATACCAAATATTACCATATTATGCTCAGGCGGAGTTTTCCCGAGATCAAAGACACCGGTGTAACTAACTGATGAACGCGTTCGCTTCATGACCTATCATGACCGTCAATGCAACCGATCTTCGGTCATCATGATCGATGATCGACAATGATGTCTATGACCGCTATAACAGGTTATCATGACCGGTCATGCACAGGCCTAGTCAAAGGTCAAATGAGCGAAACTCAGGCTGAGTGTGGGTGGCGGGTTTTTTGTTTTTAGTCACAATAGACTAAGGTCAAGGCCATAATCATAACCGCCGTTACACATGACAAAGAGGAAAATATTTAACCGTATAATAATTGACGATGGACGGTCATGGAGTTGATTGACCGGTTAACCGTCAGTCACGAACATTTTCGGTCATGCACAGGCCTATTATCTATTGTGTTTTTGTACAGTTCGGTAATCTCCATGACCCACAGCTCGCTATAAAACAGACTTGAATCTAGATGCAGTATTAATTTTGATCTTACAAAGCACGCCCTTTCTTTAATAGCTTGATAAGAATTGTTTGACACATTTTATATACCGTGCAACATTTCCATGGATGAGATGATGACATATCATTACGTCTAATACTGATGTCAAGCAGTACATGGTAGAGTAAACAGTGATGATCATATATGTGGGAATAACAGATCAGCACCTGCTAAAAAAATATATACATATATACAAATTATATAGCATGCTTGCAACATTACCAATTTACCGTACAGCATTAAGAAACTGTAGAACAAATGGACATTCGCATTCAACAATCATTATCGACAATCTCATGTGAAAAACTGAACGTAATTCAATAAATTATAAGGCAACACTTATGCCTAAATAAGAAAAATCACTAAGCTTTTATTTGTTCAGGTACAATTTTTTTAGGCCATAGAAGTGGTTCATGTAAAATTTTGAAAAGAAAAAAAACAACATTGTATGTGTTCACATGCAAGTTTCAATGTAATTTAACACCCAATATCATTTACAGTGGCATTTAATTCACAATAACAAATGATTTAAAGAAAAAAAAAATGTTCAAACACCGCCTACATGAATGGCTTTAACCCACAATACTATTTATGCACAGAAACATTCCTAAAACCTTGTCTAAGAAAGGGGACATTAGTTATAAACATCCAAATTAAGATTTCACTCCAGTGCACTGCAACTTCACAAGTAAAACCCCTAGATTTTGATTTAGGTGCAATTTTTTTTTTATAATCATTGAATAAGTAAACCACCATGTAATTTCAGCCCATCAATTACTACATTTTTCATGTACCGTATTAAGATATTTTTGTTTTTATTTTTGTTTCAGTGGAAAAACAAACAAACTAACAAAAATGTATGTTACAGCAGTCCAGTCTCGTTAGATGACCTTAGATCTAGTTTACTCCTAAATAATTACAGGATTCTTAAATACATTTTTGTTAGATGTTTCTTTCCCTCTCCATCATAGAAAATAAAATAATGAAAATCAAGCTGTCTAGCCTTCTAGAATAAAAGCAAATATATGTCTCGTGTGTACATTACGCACGTTAAAGAACCCTTAACAGTTATAAATCGATGAAGAGTAGGCAGAGTGCCGCTGCCCGGACAAAATTTCCAAATTCCAAATTTCTACCGAAAAAATTCTTAATAAAAATGGTACCCACTTAAAGCCGAGATGATCCTATTCTCCTTAGGATTGAAAGGCTTAAGAAAAGCAACAAACCCCCGTTATTGTGTATATTAATCTTGTAACAAGAATAGTCAAGAGGACAAGACAGGAAATGCAATAACTCTCTCAGTATTTTAATTGAAAAGGCCCGCTATATAATAGTGTACCATTGCTTACAGTACCATTTATGTCATCTTTCACTGAGCATATCTGTAACCATATGGAAATAAACAACGAAGTTCCGCGAGTTATGTAATGACCACAGAGATTCCATCGTCTACATAATATGCATTGATCATGCCACAAATCATGAAGTTTTTAAATCACTTCCTTACTCTTTAACCTGCAACACAGATTCTGGACATGAGCTCGAAATTTGGAGTGAAACTTATAGTAAACCAAGATATTCAGAGATGCACACAATATTTGGAGATTAACGCGAATCAAGCTTGTCAAGCCGTAAAGATTATTGTATCGTTTCAGCGCATAAAACTCGGGCTCTATATATATCGCATATATTACAATCACCGTCGGCAAATTGCAAGCTAGGAATATAACAGTGATCAATATGACTGAGTTCACCACTTGTAGATCTTTCCTAGTTAGATGGCCAACTTTTTTTGCTGTCTTCTTTCTCTGGGAAAGTTGTTGACGAAATTGTGAAGATTTCCGTAACTGGATGAAAATGACAATAAGACAAGCGATGACAATCATTTGAGAAATTGTAGGCAGAATATTTTGCAGGAAAATGTCCGCATACAATTTCATTTCTGCCCTGTTCTCCGTGAGAAAAACTATCAATTCTGTTCGATTGTTGGCTGGATTTAGCCGAAATCCCAATCTGAAGGTCAATAGAAAAGGGAGATAACAACTCAGACAACTCGTGACGATACATGCTAGTGCTATGTATGAACGAGATGGTCTAAAGGTAATTTTAAAATGAAGTGGCATAGCGACACAGCAACATTTCTGAATGGTTAAAAATACTGTTATTATTATCGATATGCCGTATGGTAAGAGAGCATATGTCAGAACAGAGAGCGCAAACATTTCCAGTGGAAACCCTGAGACCTGAATGAAATCGTCTATGATCATAAAGAGCTGGTACCAAAACATCACAAATAAAAAAGCGATATCTGACAGAGATAGAGCGAGAAAGAGAACATTGTTGGCATTCCCTCGTACTCCGAGCTTGAGGAAGAGGGTAATATTGCACCCATTGGTTCCGATGCCAAAAATGGTTAACGTGACGTTGATGTAGGTAAATATGAAGAATGCCAGTGCGTATTCTTCGTCCGTCAAGAACCCTGGAAGTGTAGTGAGTTGGTGTGTATGATTCTGCTCTATCTCAACATCGGTGAAATTTCTGTTATAGTTACAACCCATTTTTTTTTTTGTAACACTATACAGTTTGTATCAAGTCCTTACCTCTGTACCTGGCAGAGATTTGGCTTAGTTAAGATGACAATAATACTGCGCCTTTATCTTTAACTAGTATATAAGCTTACTGTGGATTCATGTGAAATCAGTACTGAAAAATGAAAGTACAGAAAATTGGTCAAACTAATAAAAAAAATCATTTTTAATTAAAATAATCACAAAAAGATTTCAAACTTTCGCTGAAAGAGAAATAATTAAAGCAAAATATGAACTGACTCTTCAGAGACACAAAGCAAATATTCTTCCTAATCTTTTCTTTATGATGGTAATCAAATAGTCTGAGCGCAATTTGTCACTACCCGGCAGCACCAATAGCATTCGCGAGATAATTAGAGGGGAAAAAATGAACAATTTGTTAATTATTTGGTGATATTATCATTGACTGATTGTCTTTAGTGTCTTGAGACGGTAATTTAATGATACAATTTTGGCCCTCTCGCCCTCGTTATAACCAAGCGTATCAATGATAAATTGTATTTTACTCTCATTTTTCGTAATAAAACTGGCACAAAACTTTACAGTGCACAAAGGAGATCGAGAGTAATGTTATCGACGTTGGGATGTTTGATCACTAGAATTATCCTGAATATCACGGTTGCTCAGATCGTGGTAGTCCACGCTCGATTAGGCCTCCCTACCTACCATACTTATGTACTAAGTAGTGAAAAGGAAATCGATATACCCACCGGTGTCTCAGATCTAATAGGCGACGTTTAGAAATTATAGGCTATCAGCCGGCAGATCTAATACTAGCAGACGACGGACAGGAATATAACCCAAGGCTATCGTAGAAATCCTGAACAAAGGGAGTGGGTTTAAATTTTGGACGAAACACGGTTGCTCAATAAAATGAAGATGGGGTGGGGATGGGGGCAGGGATGGAGAGGGTGTAGGGAGGGAGAAGGGGGAGGGAGAGACAGAGAGCCAAAACTTCATGAGCGCCTTTGTTTAATTTTAAAGTGTCAGTAGATACTGTAGGAAACAAAACAAGTTGAATTAAACTTGTCTAGTTTTGAAAACTGACATTTTAGATATGATTTAAAATGAGCTACCTCAGAATCGCGACAAGGTAATCGCACTTATATAACCGGAATGAAAATATAAACATGGCGTGTTTTGAACATTGAAATTCTAGGTTTGATTGTCATTTGAAATGAACTCTCTCATCACCATGACAAAATGTTCGAACCTATGACTTATTTGTACAACGTTTTAAACTGATCAGTGGTACAGATCGGCTTCTCGGCACCTCAAGGTTTAACATTGCGAGTTATCAGAGAATAGACATAAACAGCTTCTAGTCAACCAGTCTGTCCGCAGTTAATCGTGTGGAACAAACAACACTTATTCCATTGTCTAGAGAAGGAAACATGAATAATAAGTTAAACATCTGCAGATATTTTTGCTAAGTACTTTGTTCTGAGTCACGGGTTGACAGAAGTGACTTTGCCACTAAAAAATTGCAGATTGTGACTTGTGAATTGTGTCCATGGGAATTTAGGATTTGAAAGTCACAAGTTAACAGTTCTGACTTGTCAGAGTCATAGATTGTAAGTTGTGAGGTGTGATGCGGAACTTAGGATGTCTAATTCACGATGTCTATCTTAATAAGATTTCTAAATCGGATTTCTAAATAAAATTATTTGCCAGTCCAGAGTTGATAATTATTAATTGAGAGCTGTCAAATGGAAATTAGCAATTCTGATCACAAGTTAGAGTTTGTAATTTTCAATAGAGAGATATTAATTATAAAATTAGGAGTCATGAATTGTCGACTGTTGAAACTTAGTTCTTTGGCCGATTAGTGAGTGAATGTATTGGTTAACTGTAGATACTGGTTTCTTGAATGATCGATTGGTTTGTCATCATGGAGGTCTGCTTGATTGATAGATTAGTGAACTATCTGACTGACTGACTTACTGACTGACTAATCCATGAATGCTTGAATTACTAATTGATTGACTGAATGACCAACCGATTGTTTTATTGTTAACTGATTCTTTGGTAGGTTAGTTGGTGATCATGGATTGATTGAAAGATTGATTGATTGATTGATTGGACGATCAATTGATTGATCTATCGATCGATCGATTGCTTGGTTGATTTTTTGATTGATTGTACTGGTCAGAGTTCACTTTCACACATTGCACTATATTTGCTTCCTTTCTCACTGTCTGGAACAGTTCCCAAGATGCCCTCAAAGTGAAGCCTGGGAATGAACTGCGTACCACCTGTATCAAGCGCACTATGTCAAATTCTGTATGCTGGGAGGAGGCAACCTCAGATGTTTCGGCTTTATCACCTACTATCCTTTGCAGGTACAGTACAAATGTATCAGTTTTCAGATGTAGTTATATAGGAAAGGATTTCGTCGAAATTTCAGTAAAGCACCAGATATCATCTCAAAAAACAAAACAAACCAAAACAAAAAATAAAGAAACAAATTTAATTGTTTGTATAAACCAATTGCCTGTGTTATTAATACAGAATTTTAAAAAATCATAACGCGAAATGTTTAAAGAGAATACCTGATTTAGAAAAAAAAACAAAAAAAAACCGGTTAGCTTCTCTATTTTTATTATTGGTTTGCTTGTTTCTTTGTTTTAGTTTCGCTTTTTCGTTATGTTGGACTTCGTTATGAAATAAGATAACATAATATCAGATAAGATAAAAGCATATTATATTTGTCCTTAAAAAGGAATATCCATTCACAGGTGACGAGGCACAGTATAGCTCTCACACTTTCATGCGAACAAAAATATCATAAATAGCATCAGAATAAGGCAGATTTGAAAAACATTGCCTCAGCTTGATAAGCGCTCGGCTAATAGCGGAAAGAGTTTTTATCTGTAAATTACTCACGATACTGCATGATAGTTTCATATTCACTATAGTGAAATCATCAATGACAGATCGTTATCACCAGCCCTATAGTTTGTCTTCTTCCTTGTCAGACACAACAGACAGTGAACAAACAGGGTAAAGAAAAAAAAAACGTTTAGCTCTTTGTCATTCGAAAGATGGATCACTGAAAAAAAAAGAAAAGAAAACAACATTATAATGATAAGAAGAAAACATTTTCTTTATAGCATATTCTTTTCGGAATGTTTCATAATGTATATTTCTAGCAAAGGGCACAGTTGTGACTTTTGTCTTCTTTACTATGTTTGTCCAACATCCCTTTGTCTGGTAAAGGGAAGGCATAGGGCTGGTCAGAATGGGCTCCCGGTTCTTTACATAACTGTGCATTCATTACAAACTTATATAAAACATTGTATTATGTGTATAAAATGTAGTAATATATAACATATAGTTTTCTTTTTCTATTTTAATAGGTTTTGAATATTACCGTTTTTTTTTTAAATAATGAAAAGCAAATCTTAGCTGTCAAGGTGTAGATGAATGGACCGATAGATCGATCAGTGAGAGATATCATCCTAATCTTATCACTGTTATATTTAATTACTTCATCGTTAAATTTTACTTCCTCTTTTCACAGAATGACGTTGGGTCCTACATGATAGAATTATTCAAACTATACGGACCAAAAATTGAGCTATTTTTAGATGCCATGATCACATGTTCCTGTAGTAACTACGAATATTGTGAGCGGAAGATAGAGAATGGACTTCTGGGTTCCAGATTATTGGAGATATGCTCTTCGGCCGGCAAGATGGCTGCCTCCATTTGGCTAAGTCTTAGTTGTGTTATCTTTTACTACGTCTCAGTTTATGACAATATTAATTCAAGTATTTTTGCAAAACCTGTTTTTCTATGCAAACATGATTTTTATTGTTATGTTTATGATGTTTGTTTTTATTACTATTATCATTCTACCTGCTGAACTACAATTTGTCATAATATATGGCATTTGTGCAAATGATAATCAAGAGAGTCATCTTGTCATCTTGAGTTAAATAAATTAATAAGATCACTTTTTATCCCTGCACTTTCAGAGCCTATGAAGGTTAACTTTTCAGTTTCTTCTACTGCAAATTCAGTGTAGTGATTTTTGTCGACTGCTTTAGATTAGAAGACCAATCGATGAGATTATTGATGACATTAACCAATCAGTCAATCCATCCAGTAGCCAATGAGTCCATCAGTTAGTCATCAAATAGTCCACAACCATTCAGTCAATTAATCAATCACTCTTTTTTTAAAAGCAATTTATCGATCAACTATCCAATCCAACTCACCAGTCAAGGACCGACTGTCAGTAGGATAATTTAATTATTTTGTGTTCTCTGTTTCAAAGCCAGTGATTAAACAACCAAATGATCCACTTTTTTTTTTCAGTCAGCTAAGTTATTTCCCTTTGTTACGTACAGTACAAGCGGTATGATAGCACTGTTGTGAAGAACGTTTCGCTATCCGTTTGTCTATCAACCTCCGAGGGGGGGGGGGGGGGTGAAGAAGGAAAGAATCTTTTTTGCTTTCTTTTAAACACATGAAGCAAGGGGTAATGACAAAAACATGGTCACGATGAGAGGGGAAAATATTTTCATTGTAAAGTGAATTACAATGCTTATGTTGTGCGTCTATCATATTTGGCAAAGCGGAGTATTTTGGCTTATATCATTGTCACTGAGTGTTGCCTCTTTGGTGGATAAAAGTCATAATGGTGGAAAACTAGAATTTGAAATAACTTTTTAGGAATCAGTGGAAAACATTAAGTCGGTTTAAAGGTTAATCATAATATTTTGCCTCTCATTATTTGACTTTTCAGTCATGTTTATTTTATCTAGTCTGGCCAAAAATGTCCCTGATAATTAAAATAAATATATAATTATGTTCATCGTTCATGATTTTGTTTATATAGTGTTTGTCTTTGTCGTCTTTGTTAGAACTTCCTGTTTCAATGTCTAAACGAGGCACTTCGAGTTCAGTTACATAACTGAGGGATCATCACTCATACATGGGTCTGTTTACATGCTATGGAGATGTCTGAATCCTAATAATTGCTTATGTTATATCTCATCTCTCTCTCTCTCTCTCTCTCTATCTCTCTCTCTCTCTTTTCCCAGTAACCTGCCATGAGCAGAGAGTGTACAAAATCAGCGTGTGACCGAAATCCCCTCGGGCATATCATCCTCATCATCGCTCCCTTAGACCAGTTGTCCTTTGGGGCGCCGTTGAAGATCTAACAACCAGTTTCCTCCATTCCTCCTTGTTCTCTGCCTTTCTCAAAGTGTCATTAAGCTCCAGACCTGTCCACTCTCACATGCTGTCATTTTCCATCTCTACTTTTGTCTGCCTCTTCTTCTTCCTCCTGATAAGATCGTCTTTGCAAGGCCTGAGGATCGCGTGACATGGCCATACCACACCAGTTTACGGCGTTTTACTGTGGCTAGAAGATTGGAATATAACCCAATTTCATTTTCAATTCGTTTCTTAACTTCTCCCTTTGTAACACGATTTCTGAATGTGGTGCCGAGAATTTTAGGGAAGCATTTCATTTCCATAACACCTCGAAAAACCTCATTGTTTACACGATATAGAAATCCTTTGATAAGTCAGTATTTGGGCTTTCTATAGTCTTGGACATACAACCAATTATAGATTAATTAGACCAATACTGGAGGTCTCCACTGGCATTGAGCTTGAATTTAATTATAACACATTGCTGTATTGCCTCTGGCCTCTTTGTTTATATTGAAGGCGTTTACTAAAGTGAGTCCACACTGTTCACTGTATTAAAAACTCCGACTCTTCAAAAACCAAATTGTCTGTACCTTTTGGCTGTCAGGGACATATCCATTACAACATTTAAACATCATTTTAAACTCCTAAACCCAGTCTCTCGATCTTGGCAGATGGAAAACCAAAGGTTCTGTAACTCTAATCATGTAGGCCTCTGAAATACTGGGATAAGTTATAGGTCTTATCCCTAGGATGGACATGCACGGAATAAATGTCCCAAATGGCCTTGGCAGTGAAAGAGTTACCAGCCTAGCCAAAATGAAGAAAAGTGAACTCCCGTAACGTCAGTAACCAGGATCAAGTTGATTGTTATAGAAAAATGCCCTTTACTCCATACATTGACAATACCTCAAGATCTTTCTTTGTAGAAAGAATTTTGTCTCAATCCTTTGAGTTCTGAGCTCCTGGGCACTTTAAGTCTAGATCTGATAGACCAATTTTGAATTAAATGTGATGAGCTGTTGTGATTGGTCGATAAATACCAAACTTAAACATGTCATCACGGAATGTGATCTTGCTCACTGTTGTACCGGTTGTCAGGTGCTACATGAATTGAATTTGTCACATGTGGACCAGAAGACACGATTGTTGGTAAATGCCAAATATGTTAGAGAGCTCACAAAAATTAAATTTTCAGCTGCAATTTTCTTCAAACAAAGGCCGTGACAGGTAAGACTAGTATGCTTTCTATGGTAGATTAACTCTTTAACTGCTGCTAATTTGTTGGCCCCTTCTATCCATGTTTCTGTGTTGTTACTGATGTAATTATGTTCTAGATATGCCTTGTTTTTGTTGGGTCTCCAACATGTAAATATCATGTTTTCCAGTAAATAACTCAGTTTTGCCACCTTTTCTGAAAAATTGTGTCACGTTTACAATGCCTTTTTTTTTTTTAGACAAACAAAATATATCTAGCGCTGTGAGATGAACTAAAAATACCCATTATTCGGTCTGTGTGTACCTGTGTGAATTCTTTTTTAGTTAGTTATTTGTTGAATTATTGTGCCATTATTTTATTTTTACATTGTATTATTCTGATGTATTTATTTTTGTAAATCTGGTTTAAATGTTCCTCTTATCACTTTCCCTGTCAAAACACCATGACACATTCGGTGACTGTTCATTATGTGTGTTAGCTTCAGGGAGAAAAAGTACAGTTTGGAAAGATTTTTACAGTTCATCAGGAACAATGGATCTATGGGGGTTTTTGAAATAGATAATTTCATTTCTCCATGTGTATTTGGGAATTTCACAAACGTTTTGTTTTGCTGTTGGCATGCAAGATGTTAAGTAATAAAAAAAAATGCCTTTGATCTTCAGACAAACAACATAAATGTAGCATTGTCAGATGAACTAAAAGTATCATTAAATAATACCTCGTCAACTTACATTAATTCAGTATTACATCTGAGTGATTTATTAAATGAAAGAATGGATCCATTATATTCAATACTGAGTTCTAAAAATGTACATAAGCCTACAGACTCGGGAATAATGAAATTTTTTTTTTTTTAAATCACAATAATGATTTTAATTTTTCAGAGATGACACGATAAATCATGTGACAGTGGTTAATTTTTAAGATCAGAGATGCTGTCAGTTATCATGATAGAATGGGTAATAGTGATAATAAAAATTATATCACTGCATATAATTAATGTACTTACTGTTTAATTCATACCTAGATCTACCTGTTATGATGTAATCTGTTTTTAGTGTGTGTGTTTTTTTTTCTTTGTTCTGTTTTGTTTGATTTTCTTTTTGTTTGTATTTATATTATTATTATTATTATTATCATTATCATTATTATTATTATTATATTAATAAGAAAAATGCCTTTGTTTTTACTGGCATGTTAAATTTTTCAGATAAGGTATTCTGCAGAACTCAGTCTCAAGAAAAAATCTGATCATCGACTTCATGATTATTTTTGTCAGCGAACAATTATTGTGAGATCTTGTTCTCATAGGTGTTTTTCTTTTTTATTAATGGAATGTTTCATCGTTCGTGTTTCCTCATTTGTTGCCTGTTTTACGTGTTTATTTGTTTGTCTGGGTGTCTGTTTGTATTTGACTTTTCCCGTGTTTGTAAAGCCTTGTTGGTTTCTAACCAGATGTAATTATTATCTTTGTACAAAATGCTTCCGGCGTTAAAACCAAAGAGCAATCCAGAAATCCCACAGAATACACTGCATAAAGATATTATCGCCCTAGTGTACAAATAAGTTTAGTACAATATAAATATTGTATAATGTACTTAATTTACTCCTGTTTTGAGTTGATGCTTTTTTCAAAGACCCAGCAAGTAGTGTTTTTGTACAGTTATTTTCATCCTTTGTAGCTGATTGACTGCTAAGTTCATGCATGTTTTGTGGACGTGTTTTTGAACATGATTGGTTTGGGAATTTGTTACTTCGTTCCACGTCAATTGTATGTTTGTTTTAGTTTTTTAGTAACGGTTTTTATTATGTGATTGGTAGATACTGTATTTATTGTTGCTGGTACGTTTTCCTTGTTATTGTTGTTGTTTTTACGGGTTTGTTCATTTTTGTTTGTATTTTGCCTTTTTGTATCGTTGCTCTCTCTCTCTATCTCTCTCTCTCTTTCTTTTTTCTTTCTTTCTGTCTTTCTTTTTCTAGCGTCTTTCCTTTTTCTTTTTTTTTTCTCTGTTTTGACTTTATCCTTGCTCCAAAAAACAAAAAATAATAAATAAATAAATAAAAAATAATAATAAATAAATAGAGAGAAATTTTAAACTAATAAAAGCAGGCATTAAATGCATGAATCAATAAGCCAGGCTGTAAATGCCTGTTAGGACATGAAATGTAAAGTTAGAAGTGCATTTTTTATTTTTATTTTTTATTTTTTGATGATTAAGCTGAATGACTTGAATTAATAAGTTTATGATTTTGAGAAATTTCATGACACTGTCATTAATGTCTCACCTGGCTAAGTGAATCTTCTAAACAAAAAAAAGATTCAGCTTTATCTTGCTGGAGTACCAAAGGTTAAGAATAAAATATTCTCTCTGCTAAAAGATATTGTAGACAAAAGTGTGGCACACTCTTGTTCCAACCCGATTAAAGCATTGTCATTTAATGGCAATGTCTTCTGCAGGAGGAAAAAAAAGTTCGATATATCAAAAGCTCAACTTTGTAGGACCTTAATTCAGACTGCAAATAAAGCGTTTATAGATCACGGATGATTTCTGTAACGATATGAAATGAAGTACATCTATGTCAATTTTCGTAAAGAAGGACGGAAAGTGTATCCTACCCACGGGCCATAATGCGATTATCTTGTTTCATTGCTGTTGTTGATGATGCTGGTGTCGTTGCTACTTGCTATTGTTGTTTTCTTAGTTTTGATACTGTTATTATTATTGATAACAACAATGTTGTTGTTATTCTTAGTTTTGATACTGTTATTGTTATTGATAACAACAAGATTGTCTTTATTATTTTGTTTTTGTCGCAGCTGTAATAGTTAGTATCATTATTTTTAATG
>JBCEWB010060637.1:0-13700 GCA_039654565.1 Peronia peronii
GTCAGAGGCCCCATGAACATCCTACGTGAGTTGTGGACCAAGGGCATAGAAGAACCAGAAGTCGTCCAGCTATCGGTGTGTCCGTGAACTACGCGAGAGACTGGATGACACTTTGATGATGGTTTGTTTGTTTGTCTGTTTGTGTTGGGGTTTAACGGCGCATCAGCACGATAACGGCTATATTGTGCCAAACACGGTGGGTAGATTCATACAGTAAATTCCGGTCTATTTGTAGATAGATAAAATGTAGCCCTGAACGGGCAATGGGTTTATGAGTTATAAAGGGACATCGAAATTGGTGCTGCCATGAGTGGCTCTGTGGCGCTGAATGGCCTTTTCTTTTTGCTATCTCGGGTAGATCTGGCAGCTGTAGTGCAGTCCGAATCAGAATGTCCCCTTTTTCCGCAGCGAGCACAGATGGCGGCACGCCTGCTGTGTGTATGAGTATGGCCGAATTATATTTTTCTGTGAGAGCATGAACCCATGATGGTTGGGAAATCAAAACAACGTTTACGAAGGCATTCTGAAGCATCTCAATTGTTTCAAGAAACTGGAGAGAAGAAAAGAAGTAATACTAGACTCCCAGATGAGAAAGATCTAGATCTAGTGACGAAAGCAGTTGAGTAGTGACAGTGATCCACAGAGAAGACTTATCAAACCAGAACTAAATTATAAATAGATTGTTCAACATTCACATGGGGTGAGTTGATCATTATTATTATATAGATATACCTGTATATATACATTGTATATACATATATATATATATTGCTGCTTTTCATCGTTTTGGAATGTTTCCTCACTTGCCCATCCAATTTCCTTCAATTTGATATACCGTATAACACTTATATATTTTGAATGGTAGTATCATCAGAACAAGGACTTCAGAATGCCATATATAATTCTCTTTCATCTAGAGAAAAAAAACCTGGCAAACTGAGGAAAAAAACTTGTTTCTTAAGGAGTTAATTCTAACTATTTGTAGTTCTACTTTTAACATATGTATTAGGAGTTACTGTTTGTTTTTTAGTGCAGCAGGTGTCTCGGGTCGGGGAAGAGCCAATCAAATTAATCAGTTTCGCTTACGCTCATATGACGAACGGAGATTCATGATACTAAACCTAATTTTGAAGGGCCTACCTACTTCGATTTAGGGTTGATTTTTTAAACCAAACTTTTAAAGTTATCTATCTTCCGCGTCTCGCAAGGATGGGAGATGGGGTGGAGAAGACGCTTCGTCCGTGTTCCCCTTCGCCCACGGGGAGACGCGTTGTACTTTCCTCTCGGCGGATGTTTGGAGGTGGGGGTCTCCAGTAAGTTGGTCGAACCTTCGATTCAAATTACTCGGTTTCGTTTTATGTCCTTCCGATCGGATACTCCATTCATGTTGCTTTATTTTTAATTTTATTTCTGTCTATACAGGTAATTTTGGCTAGCATTGTATATAATGATTGTTTGTGTGTTTTATCCATATTCATTTTAGATATATTTTGCAGTGTGTGAGTTTCTTTTCTACCTGTTAAGAATTTCAACATGTTTTGTATCCCCGTGGCATACTGGGAGTGTTCGAGCACCATATGCTGAATTTGTTTTTTTTCTGTCACACTGTGTGCATCGGATTTTGGTTGCAGGCAGTTTGAATGTTCCCTGGCTGCCCCTGTTTACTGCCTATGTTATTACTGTTGTTATTTTTGCTTCTTATTTGTGGCTTTCGCTTCGGGAATGGATAGAAGTGTTTTGTATAGTTGCTTTCTTGTATTTCCCTCCCATCAGGCTTGCCACGTGCGATCTATGTGTTCCCTTATTCTACTTCTCACATCCCCATTTCTAAGTAAATCTGTGTTAGTCTGTCTGGTTGCTTCTTTGGCTAATTTGTCTGCAATTTCATTTCCCCTTATCTTTACCTGCGATGGTATCCATGCTAATTTTATTTTCCTACCCTGGTTATGTATTTCTGTGTTCAGTTTCAGTACCTCCTTTCTAATGTCTGCTCTTTCTTTCTCTTTCTATAGGTGTTTAAACCTGTGGTGCTCGCTAATGAATCTGTGAATTTGCTGAGTTCTTTTGTATGTTGTTCCTATGATGTTTTTATCGCTATTTTGATTGCCGCTAGTTGGGCTCTGTAGATTGAGGTGTGGTCATTTCATCTGTGTTCCTCTTTATATCTAGTGTTGGGAAGTGTATGCCTGCTCTTTTTTCCCCTCTGTTCTTTTTGAGCCGTCGGTGAAGGAAACTAGTGTTGTATCTTGTAGTTCTTGTATTTTTTTTTCCGGTGCTGCTATGTTCTTAAGGTCATGGTTTGCATTTTACTTATTGATATTTCTGTGCTTAAGAGGTATCAGCGGTTGTTTCTGAAGTTTCATGGCGCATATTTTTCTATGTGCGTTGTTTTCTGCTTTTCATATTATTGATATTTGTCGCTTAGCGTTGCATCTAGTGTGTTTTTGCATTCCCCTATCAGGGATTTGCGGTATATCGTGTTGTATGTTGTTTTAAGATGGATTGCCTCTTGGATCGAGTGGTGATGCTCCCCAAAACCTTAGAGCTGAGATCTAGCGTTGTTTTCTCTGAAATTTCGAGGATACTACTTCAACCACTGCTTCCATGGCTTAAGGTTGCCACTAGTATCTGCGCCTAAAATGGTCCTGAGTGCCTGATTTTGGCTTGCATCTACAATGTATTTTCTTTTTGTTGAATGTACTAACCCCCCCCCCCCCCTTCCTTCTTTCATATACCATGGCCCGTGGTCGATGCTACCTACTATGAATACTTTTTAGAGAGATATTTATGGTTGCATCCTTACCCGGGTCCTTTGAGAAATCTTAGCATGTTAGTTCTGGGTGATATGGCCGCTTTAGTTTCATTTGTATGATGTCAGTACCCTAGACTCAGATCCAGCGTAAGCCCCAAAAAATTATTGTGTGTGGTTATTTCTGAGTGTCGCTGTCTTCCTGCCCCTGCTGAAGACATGCCGTTTGTATTGGTGGCATTGATCTTCAACTCCCGTGTGTCCATCCAGGCACTTTATTATTTAATGGTAGATCGTTGTGCCCAGCTCTAGTACTTCCTTTTGCCAGACAAAAGAGGTGTTCAGCAAACAGTGTAAAAAGAAAAAAAATCCCTTTCCTTCAGGTCATTGGAAAGACTGATCACCAAAAAATTTGATAAAATTACAATAAAAGAAAAGGAAGAAAACATTCTCTTCATACGGTATTTTAAAAATATTTTTTAAAAATATTTTCACGGTGTATGTTTCAAGCAAAGGGCGCAAAGTGGTTTTGTTTCTCTTTACACTGCTTGTTCAACACCTCTTTTGTCTGGCAAAGGGAAATAATAGAGCTGAGCACAACGATCTCCCATTGTTTCTGGGCAATTCCATATGTGACGGACTGACGTTTCAGAAGATTTTTCGCCTTTTAATCCACTCATATCTTTGACACCAATCATGATGTAGAATACAAATTTGCTGTGATAAAGTAACTTATATAGAGCTGTAATCAAGTGCAATTTGACGGAATTCCATTGAGTACTTGTGGAGTTATGGGTCCAAGAAGATTTTGTGACGGACTGGTACCTCAGGACAGAGCCCAATTGCTCTGAAGTTTGAAGAGTTAAGTTCTTCAGCTTTCAATCAGTTGACTGATTTGTCTTCGCAGGGTTTAGCATTTGATGAGTGTGACGGACTGACATTCATTTTGTGACGGACTGACGCCTCTAAATAAATGCCTGTAAACATGACTTTCTGTAAATAAATCAACATTCATTGCTTCAAGAATCATTATACAAAATATTAAGATTGATAGAAACATTAACATCAAATGAAACAACTGACAGTAAAAAAAATAATTGTAAGCATTCAGTACATTACTCAAATACGATGTATATAGCCATAAACTGATCAAAGCAACAAACATTATAGGAATTTCAGCTGCTCTGACATAAAATAATAAGCTTTTTAAAGTGATCAAATTACATGCCAATTGAAATCTCATTCATCTACCAGATGGAGAACTATCCTTTGACAATTACATGTATTCAGTATCTTTTTATACTCAATGCATAAATTTGTAAGCTGCTCTAATTTCATTGCCTTCACCAACTGAAAATGGACCTCTGCCTTTGCAAAGATGCCAAAGAAAATGAAGATTTTGTCATCAACGTCTCTGTTATCTGTGGAAAGCCAGTGATACTGATCTGGAAAGATCTCTAAACTGAAACTTCATTCTCACGTTACTTTGTCTCAGGCACTCAAGTACTCGGCCAATGTAATCGGCATGATCAAAGAAAACACGATATATATGTAATATTTTTCTTTGTCAATCTCCATGTGTGCCTGACACAGAGGTACCTATCGTTACAGCTTTTATCTCCAAAGCTATGTGTCATTCAGTCTATTAGTAGTGTGAGTGATTCATCAAAATTGGCATACTGGATGGCTGCCCCAGAATCAATCAATGTATGTGTTTGGGACACGTGTGATACCATCGCAATTCTCATCCACCACTATGACAACACCCTGTATTTCAAAGTCATCTGAAAGCATGAGCGTTATCTCTGTATTTTTCTCTATCACAAATTTCACATAGCCCTCAGGACTTAGAACAGTCTTCTTTCCTGATGGAACAGCTTGCTAGGCCATCTTCTTGATTTCACAACCAGCACCATTGACTGCTTCTTTCTCATGAATTGTGACAAATTTATGCAAGATGAAGCTGGTAATGAAGTCAGGATGTAACTTTCAGAGATTGCAAAGTTGAATTGGCTCATCTGACAGTTCTGAGAGGGTGCACAGGGAAATGTCAGTCCGTCACAGTCAGTCCGTCACACTGATATGTCAGTTCGTCACGCTCATTTCTCAATATACATGAACTTGTGGAGCATAATTGACTATAACATCTCAGAAGGCATGTCTTGAATGCAGACATTCTGACAGGGAAACAAAATATCACCAGTATGTGGTCTGCAGCGCAACTTTTTTGAAAATTTGTGTGACGTACTGACATGCCTGTTGGGGGTTCTAAAATATTGATCAAAATCCAGCAAAATAATACCCTTCTCATACAGTACTGAAAAGGAATGAACAGACTACTTTTCTGCAGGAAAACTACTTTCTTGCAAAATAAACCTGTGCATAACTGGACACTTAAATGCTTGGTAGTGCGCTTTATAAATGACAACGCAAGTTTACAATCTCCATTAGGAGAAACAGTGAAAAATAGATAAATCCCCCAAAGGTCAGGAAATTTTAAATTGATACTGGTGCAGAAATGGTTTTTCTTCAAAAGTATGCTCATTGCGTTGACATTTCAATTTTGACCCTCAGGTTGACATTTTTGTGGAAATTCCCTGTAAGTTGATATCAGCTGCTTAGTTCTGGATAGTTCTTGCAGTTATTTATAGGACCGAGTCGTCAGCGAAAGGCTGACGGACTCGTTGTCGATTGACTGGTCTAAATCGTTAATTGATGTGGCGAAGACATTGGGTGACAGCACCACGCCCTGTGGGGTTCCCTTTTCTTGAATGAATGTGGCAGAGGTGACATCGCTCTCTCTTAACTGAGAATTTCCTATTGGGCAGAAATGCCTGGATGTATCCTAGGATGATGGGCCCGGGACTCCCATGTTCCTAAATTTGTTTGTGACGCCTTCCCCCAACTTATGTCATGTGCTTTTGGCAGGTCTAGGAAGATAGCGGATGTTTTTTCTTTCTTAAGTATCCCATTTTTGTTTCGTGATCTAATTTTACCAGTGGATCTACGGTACATCTCAGATTCTGTTAGATCTACAGCCTGATTGAGTTTTGCTGTAGGTCTTTTTCTGTTTCCTAAACGAATTTTAATCTGTTGTTAATGATAATTTCTAGGGCTTGCGGGTCTTTTCCTGGTTTCATCTTCAGGAACTGTGGGAGGGTCTGTATTTTGTAGAATAGTTTGGCAGTTTGTAGGAGTACGTTGGTGAATCCTTTATTTCTCATGTTGTAAACCACCTTGTTAACCGTCGGTAGTGTCACTGTCTTTCTTTCTACAGCAGATCGAATTTCTCTTACGATGATTTCAAGTGTCTTACTTCTTTGCTTGGCTGCTCTTTGTTTTTAAGTGTCTTAGTTCTTTGCTTGGCTGCTCTTTGTAAAGACCCCTGTTTAGATGGCCTGTCAGTTTCTTTCTTCTTCCTACATCTAATTCGCATATTTCCCTATCGGAACTGATGCGACAGAAGGTTCTAGCTAAGAGATTTGTCTTTTGCTGATCTATAGCTGCTAATTCTGGGCTTTCGATTGCACTTAAATTCCTATTTCCTGTCTTGTTAATCAGAAAACGCGTTTTTGTTTTTTTTCGCCATATCTCCGTGGTCGTCATAGTGTTTTGAAGTGCTTTTTTTTGTTCTTGTAATAATTGTACTGTGTGGGGTATTTCTTACTCTATAATGACTTTTCCTAACGTTTATCGCGTTCCTACATTATGTACGTTCCACCAAGGTACTAATTTGTGTTTTATCTCCTTATCCAGCTGTTGTCCCTCCCGCCTCTCCCGGTGTGTTACTGTCTGCTACCCTAATCATTCTGTCAGTGAGTTCTTTACAAATGTACTCTACTCCTAGCCCTTCCCCTCCACCCCCCCCCTTCTCCCGCCCCCACCCTTCTACTTCTTATGCCAGTTCTATCTCTCTCCTCTTCTCATCCCAGTTTTTGTTTTTGTAGGTATGTTTTGTTATTCTATTTTTATTATATTGTTCTTTGTGATTACTTCTTGTTAACACTTTAGTTGTTATGGGCAAGTGGTCAGACGAGGTGTCCTGTGTTACATTTCACTCTGCCTGCCCCATCCCTTGTGAAATTAATGTGATGTCTGTTGCTGTGTTGTGTCTTTAGACTTCCCCGTCCGTTATTTAATATAAGAAGTCTTTGTTTTCTATCATGTCCTCTAATAGCTCACCTCCCTCATCATTGGTATCTCCCCCACTCCCCCCCCCCCCCCCACCCCAATAATGAACTGTGGCAGTTGGTGTCACCTACATTTATTGTTTTGCGTGTTATGGGTTGTGTTATTTTATTGGTTTCGTCTGATCTGTGTGTGTATATATATTGATTATCGTGATGCTTTCTATATCCAACCACTGGCCTGCTGTCTGCATAGACATTCTATTAATAACTAGACCCGACGTGTCCGGCCATAGGAAGCCATGGACTGAATTGAACGTGACGAGCGTCGCTCATCTATGGGACCCGACGGGGCTCTGGAAAGAAGCGCTTATAGAAGAAGAAGAAGAAGAAGAAAGAAAGAAAGAAAGAAAGAAAACAACAACAACAACAACTAAAACAGTGAGTGGGTAAGAAATTAAGGACCAAAACTCTTCACATATGAATGGAAGACTTAAGGAGGGGGGGGGGGATTTGGATCAACATGATGTTTGAAAACTATCCAGTTAGCTATACACTTCCAGCCTGTTAAACTTTACGCTTTAAATCTTCAAAATTAAATGGGATGAGTCAAATTGGCCACAATAATAAATAGGCAGGTTTCAGGTTTCCATCTAAAATGTTTCTAAACTTACCTGAATCAGATCTTTTCTCTGGCAGTGTCAAGGTGCCTGATAATAGAACACAAATAAAGGGCAACTTTTAAAACACCACTGGATATGAACAAGAAAGTACTGATTGCCACAGTACATATACATTTGTAAGTGAAACAACAACAATCATTCAATACAACCATTCAAAACACTAACGACAAAAGCAAAGTCCACTTCCATGCACTGATCTCAATCTCTGAACATTTCCTAGCAGTTTCATTGATTCAACATGCAAAATATTTTTAAGAGAGATGGATACTGTTTTGTTTTTTTTTTTCACACAATCTGTCAAAATGAATACTTTTTCCCAACAGTACACTGTTGTCAATATAAATCTCTGTCAAGGGATTACTACCAGCTGACAATAGCAAATATCTACTTACTACTTATGTCTACAATGACCTGTACAAAACTATTTGTGCACTTTAATGATCACTAATAAAAAATGTTATCTCAATGATACCAAGTGTGAAAGATCACAAAGAGGTGTCAGGGTCACATACCAGTTCTGACCACATGATCCACCAAGTCCTGGAACTCACTGGGCACATCAGCCTGTCTCCAGCGCTCATTGTCTAGAATCAAACTACAACACAGCAGAAGTACAAAGTAAATTTCTATATAAATATAAAAACAATAATCTTATAAATATTTATGTTCATAGCACTTTGCACAATAAGATTAAAGGGCAGTTTGTAAAAATATATATCAGAAAGTTTATAATGCCACTGCAGAAAACACGTACTTGTTTATAAATACACTACAGTTAGTCCTTATGAGACCACTGAAATAGAGAGCTTTTTAAAAATTTAACATAGAATAACATTTACCCAAGTTTGGTCTTTCTCTCTTCATGGAAACGTGTGACAAACTTGTTGGCCTGCAAAAATGGACAGATAACAAAAAATTACTGCAAGACAGATTAAAAAAACATGTGATATGTGATTACTATTACCTAGAACAGTTGTACAGACTGAAGGTTTCTGTGTCAATCTTTATCACATTGGATTGGTCAGTTCACAATCACATACATTTCAAAATACATCTTTTCCTTTATGTATTCTTATTTTCTGAACATGTATATCCTCACACCTCCAATAAATTCTGGAGAGCAGACAATGTGACAAGAATGGCAAAAGTCACTAGTTCAAAAAGCTTTAAAATGTTTTTTCACAGGAAATTCCTCTCAACATGTCTCTGTGTTGTAATTATTTTTGTGAAGCAAAGCACTGCAATCACCTGAGATTGTAAGACTCCTCTCAGTGACATACTCTTTCTCCCACAAACTTGCTCTGTGTCAGCCACAAATGCCTCAATCTCCCGGGACAGAGCAACAAACTCATGTGATGATAAACGCTCCAGGAAACCATCCTGCAGACATGATTAAAGATACAGTTTTGACAAAGATATCTTCCACCAATCACATATACTCTTGACAATTTCACGTTGTACGTAAAGCATAACAGTACTTTCTCTTTTATTATCTAGTTTGTGACCTTCAGAATGTGGAAGAACTATACAATTCCTAGAATGGATACTTGGATTTCAGCAATATTGATAAAGTTTACTAATGCTGTCATAGTGGAATAAAGAAATGAAAGTACAGACATCCTGGCACTTAATCGATTGTAAAAAATTCAAAGAAACCAACCAACCATTTCTGCTCCAAAAATAAATGGGATATCCTAAATCCAACATTTTTCAAGGTGACAGTAAACAAAAATGCTCTCACTAGGGACCCCTTCCTCCAAAGATAGGCAGCAACATCAACCTGTTGATCTCTCACCTTTGCCCTTGCTGTCATCACCTTGACACATCGATCATGGCCATAGTCACAAATAGCATTGAGCATTTCCTTCAGGGCTGTCATTGTCTTCTCGTGCTCACTCCCAGTGATCATCACGTCCACATCATCAGCCCTGTCAAATTAAAACTTCTTATTAAAACCAAATTGTATTAACTGACTTTCAATGCATGAATGTCTCTAGCAGCTTTCAGACAGATACATAACCAGTCACTGAGAACAATACTCTAAACATCACAATGATCTCTTTATACTAATCAAAACATGAGATTGTGTATGCTGATGACAATTAAAATCAATTAACAATGATGGTAGTGATGACTTCCATTTACAAAAATGTAGGAAAACATGTCTCACAACCAAATGAAATGTCAAGACAGGCTTTGCTGAGTTAATTCTGAACGAGTATCTCAGCTCTGAGGTGATGTACATGAATACTTTTTCACCAAAGCAAGTACACTCATTTCCCTTTTCACTGACACCAATAACACTTTGTAAGAAAATTTGACATCAGACTCATTCAACATAAAAGAAAGAAAAATGAATTCTTCTGAATTATATCAAAAGTACAATAACTTAAAAATAGATGTCAGTAATTGAGTTATAAAAACAGCAATACTTGCTTATGTCTACGTAATACTTTAATACAATTAATTGTAAAAATTTCAGAGAACAAAGAAGTACTTGATATTATTACAATTTTTTTAACAAGAAATCAAAAACCTGACATTTTTTAAAAAGCTTTTAAGATTCCTTGCTGAAGATATGAAAGACATATTTCTCTACGGAATAGTCTACTGTGTTCATTATATCTTCTACTGGATCTTCTTTAATATTATTTTCTGATGTGTAATAACAGACATGCTAATACTTTGACTAGATCAATAGACCAACGTACACAGAAACTTTCAGATGCTCTACTTCATTCAAGTCTGGGCTTTCCTCTGAGGTTGGGGTAGTCACAGATGGGGCTTTGGTCTTACCAGCAGCTATGCCTACCACATCTATCACCACACCATAGAAAGCCTGCATCACGAAGTAAAAGTTGTTGTGTGAGGGATTTGAAGCAGTAGAATGGACAGTGTAATTACTTTGTGGCAATAATGAAAGATACACAGCTCAAGAGCTATAGTAATGTACTCAATGTCGCACAATATCAGGTGATGATGACTGCAGATTCAGAAATTAATGATTTGTAAGCACTAGACAAAGGGAATAGAATGGCATTTGGTAATCTATTTAAATTCTACGACAATAAGAACAATTTCAGTCAATTAAAACTACTAATGGGTCATTGGATCAGTTTGTTTGGGTTTTTTTTTTGTTACAATATACAGGATACATGTGCAATATCTTTTCCAATGGTACCAGAAATAAAAAGAAAACAAGAGATCACACAGACTACATCTTTCATTTATCTCACCAGCCGTCAGGCTCTCTAATGTAATCTGAGAATCGCTGGTTCCTGCCACTAGCCAGTTCGCTGGACTCCCCCGCGAAAGCCAGACGTGTTTAACATTCACTCTTGGATACCTTATTTTTCAGTTAGGATATCCTTATATTTTGTTTATTTTAAGAGTTAATTGTGGCAATAATGAATGTTACTTTTATGATGTGATACATGCGCCAATAATAATTTGCCTTTATTTACTGGCTCATTGTGTGATTTTTATGACGTTTACAATATTAGAGTGTCGCTGTTCGCAGGGAATAGTAGGAGATAAATCAGGCACTCACAGGCTTCTAGCCACGCGTACTCATAGGCCTACAGCCAGTTGAAAATACAGGCTTCTAGCCACCAGCAAACTATAGGCCTATGGCCGTTGAAAGTCACTTACATTACCTACTTCATTCAAACATTGGTTTCTTTTAATATGGCATCGCCAGATGAATTTTTATTCAGATATTCTTCTGATGACGAAGATAATAACATTGATGATGATGAAAAAATGAATGAAGGGAATTCTATTGTTCCTGATCGTGCTACGCACATGGACAATGATGTCCTTGCTACCCTAGGGGCAAATGCGCAGATTATGGAGGAGATGAAAAAAGAACTAAATGAGTTGAGAAAAAAGAGAACACAATCTCCCTCACCACCGTGCACCATTGATACTTCACCCCCACTGCCTAGCAAACCTCCTTGTAAAAAGAAAAAATGTACCGAATGTGGCGGGACAAAGTTCACAGGGGCAATCAGTGGTCAGTCGGACACTTTGTCCAATATTGAGTGGGAGCACCAAGCGAGCAAGGCAGCGACAGCTTTGAAGAAATCTCATCCGTTCGAAGTGGCCGAGGAAGAATTCGGCGAGGAAGATGATGGTGAAGCGCTATCGCCAAACCTTGCTGGAGTCATTGCAAAAAGATTCCATACCCTCTCAGAGTATAAAAAAGATCAAAGAAAAGGCTGCACTTTATAAACGGCCCAGTAATTGCGGCGTCCTCACTGCGCCCATGACTAATCCAGAAATCTGGAAGACATTAAAACCGCATGCCAAAAGAACGGACATTAAAATGATGAGCACTCACAAAAATGTGGCCAAGGCCACTATTGCCGTAGCTCAGTGCATGGATGACATGGCCAAAGCGGGTTACCAAAGTGGTAACCTACGATATCTAACGGATGCCATGGTGCTTTTGGGTCAAACCCATAAATCTCTGACAAACCAGTGCCGGAACATACAGCGCTACGAGCTTCCAGCTGACTATCGGGCACTCTGTGACCCACTGGCGGAGGTGTCGGAAAAATTCTTATATGGGGATGACATAAAAAACAGCCTCAAAGAGACAAGAGAGCAAAAACACCTCGTGACATCCCTACGGGAAACCAAATCCAAGTTTTATGGAGGCCATTTTTTAGACCGAGCGAGAGGGGCCAAAGCCAACAAGTTCCCTTGTCACAACCAAAACCAGTACAGACAGTTCAAAAAGAAGACCAGCTATCAGGCATAATGAAAAAAGGAATCGGGGCAATGTTCCCAGATATAGAAAATGTAAGCAAATATCTAGAAAACAAAAAGAAATTATTTAAAGGGAGGCAAATTAAGTACAGGTTAAAGATATGGAAAACAAATAACCCGTGACCCTGTTGTTTTACATACAGTAAATGGTATGCAGGTAGAGCTTGCCTCAAAACCAGCAATGACCAGAGTGTCGCAAAACCACATACCTGGAGATCAGGTTACAAAAATGGATTCAGAGATAAAACATTTGAATTCAATGCAAGTTGTCGCAGAAACAACATCTGAACCAGATGAATTTATATCTGGTATATTTGGCACTAAGACTTATCTTAAATCTAAAGAATTTAAATGAATATGTCATCTATAAAAAATTCAAAACGGAGACATTGAAAAATGCATTAACACTATTAACACCATTGTGTTTTATGGCAAGCACAGATACTATGCATACTTCAGTGTTCCTGTTGCACCCCAAGACAGGCGGCTTCTGAGGTTTCAATGGAGAGGAAAATTGTACCAGTTTACATGTTACCCCAATGGGCTGTCTCAAGCCCCACAAAATCTCACAAAACTGACCAAGCCCATTTATGGTACTTTGCACAGCATAGATCATATCTCTACTGGATTTTTAGATGGTTCTCTGCTTGTAGGCAGAACAAAGGAATCATGTTTAGCAACAAGATGCTTTTTGCATAATCTGGGATTTGTTGTGCATCCTGTGAAATCAGTCTTTGAGCCGAACCAGGTTATTACCTATTTGGGATTTATCATTTCTTCTATAACAATGACTGTCACTTTAACAGAGGATAGAAAAACAAAAATTCTGGCGCATTGTGAGCAGTTTTATGAACAACCCAAGGCAACTGGGAGAGAGTTAGCTTGTTTAATAGGGCAGCTAGTGGCTTCTTTCCCAGGTGTCATACGGCCCTCTTCATTACCGGGTGCTAGAGAATGATAAAAAATATGCCTTGAGAGTAAACAAAAGGAACCGGGAAGCCTCAGTCATTTTGTCCACTTACTCAGTGGATGAAATCCAGTGGTGGATTCAGTCTCTGCCAACAGCTTATGATGTCATAAATCATGGCCATCCATCACTAGTCATAACAAGTGATGCCAGCTTATCTGAATGGGATGCAGTTTGCAATAGTGTTAAAACTAATGGTTTCTAGAAGGCCAAAGAAAGCCAAACATTTCATACAAATGAGTTGGAACTGATAGCGTCATATTTTGCCTTGCAATATTTTGCCACAGACAAGCGTAACATGCACATAGACTCTTGCTTCATAATACAACTGCTGTGCACTGCATTAATAAAATGGGGTCGCAGAAGTCCCAGACTTTAAATGCATTAACTAGAAAACTGTG